>JAKSZU010000021.1:5736647-5866647 GCA_026018925.1 Tupaia tana
TCAGTGGTGCATCTTATATTTGATCTTCTGCATGACAGCTGCTTGATTGGCGCTTGTCAATTGAGTCACTTGTAGACATCCATCCTTAAGTTCTGCTCTTCTAAACTTGTCTTCATTGCTGATGCTTAAAAGCATTTCTGATTAATTTTTAATTTAGAACTACTGAAGATTGATAGAAGCTGTCATATTTCTTTCCTTTTTTTTTTTTTTTTTAAGAGAGATTTTTGCTATAGGGTGCACGCGCTCACTGGAGAAATGGAGAGAGGTGGAAAGACAGAAAGCAAGAAATCACCTTGGGGTGGGGGGGGATGGCCACGCTGCAATCCCCTCTCCTCCACTCTCATCTCAGGACTTTGAACATGCATGCATATGTACCTGGCATGAATTTAAGCCGCGGGTCTGAACTCGACCTGCCGTTGACCATGTGGAGTCCAGTACCATAACCATTATGCCGTCTGCTGGTCCTGAAGCTGCCATATTTCTGTGTTGACAGTGTAACACAGTTACTACTCTCATTTGAGACACTGAAGATTTAATTATTATTTTTTAAATTTGCTATAGGGCATGTGAGCTTGATAGAAAAAGTGAGACATCTCCCCTCCACCCTGGGGGATGGCCACACCCAAGTCCCTTCTCTGTGCTCCTCTTGGGACTTTGGCCATGCACCTACATACACCCAGAATGATTTTCAAGTTGGTGGGACTGGAACCACCGTGTCAGCCACATGGGATCCAGTCACCTCACCCCCCATACAATCTGCTGGTCCCTGATATTGAAGTTTTAACTGCTGGAGGGTCCGTGTGTTGACCGGAGAAAGACAGATATAGGGAGAAGGAGAAAGTACCACCCAAGGGGTTGTGGTAACCCCACGTCTCTTCCCCTCTTTCTCCATCCCATTGGGATTTGGGGCATGCTATGTACTCAATGGGTTTTTCAAACCGCTGGGGTTGGAATTGCAATCACAGTTGGTGGGATCTGTATTCCCTAACCATTAGGCGGGGGGGGGGGGGGGGGGAGGGGGGCTGGCCCACAAGAATTCTTCCTACAGGCCCTGCCTTTGTAGTAATATTGCATCACATTAGGAGGCACGTAAAATCTAGTGTCTCCCTGTGAGGTGAGGCTCGGTGGGTCTGAGATAGTACTAACCCAGCAGATTTAGCTAGTAGTTTGATTCGTTCCTTTCAAATTCTCTGTGAACCTTTTACCCAAAGTTGAGGAGCATTAATGACCATTGCTTAAATCCATTATTTCATGAGGGGTCCATATAATGATGTTTTAAATCTATCATTTTCTGCACTCATTGTCTGGAACTCTGTAATGAAGAACTTCCTAAGATGAATTTTGTGGTTATCTAGTGGCCCCGTTTCTATAGGAAAGACAGGAGGGTTGCTTAATTCTTTCCCTTGGTTTTCTATTTTTCAGAATAACAAGTTGGTTTCTTTAAAGGGAATTGAGTAGCCTCCTTGGCAGAAAGTCACACAGATTTTCATTTGGAGATCTTTTTATCTTATATATCATCACAGAGTTATTAGAACAGAATTATTAGATGTTTTTACTGTATTATACAAACTGTTGATTTTATGTACTTTACTTATTTTGGAATAGTAATACAGAACAAGATATTAGATTTGATAACAAGACTAATTATTGATATATTTCACATGGCAGTTTTTCTCCTCTTAAAGCATCTAACACTATGAGGAGATACTGGATCGAGCTATTAACTTACAGAAAGTGAGCCATGTAATCTGAACCGAGAGAATGTGACACTGAGTTGCGGCAGTGAGTGTACATTGCTGTTGGATGAAATTTCAGGGAGGAAATAACCACATCGTTGGTATCAAGTAGTCAGGTTGGTGGATTCCACTTGATTGCCTTTAGGATAGGCACTTTTATTTTAAAGGAGTAGCCAGAGAAGCTAGCAAAGATTGCTTTCGTCTTAAAAGTATTTGGGTTTGGGGCCGGCAGGTGGTGTGGTGGTAAAGGCGCTGGACTCCCCCATGGCTGACTGCAGTTCAAGTCCTGGACCTGGTGGCTTGCTTTTTCACTTTCCCTTTCTCTTGTTCTCTCTCTCTCTGTGTCTGGTCAAATTAAAAAAAAAAATAATAATAATGACAAATGATATTAAATAAATAATTTTTTTAAAAAAAGAACTTGTTTTTTTCTGCACAGAAAATTCCTTTACTTTGAAATGTACAACGTTAGTGGAAATGTGAAACTATTTTGTTTTAAAAGCATTTTTCTGACAAATTAAAAAAAAATTTAATGGAAAATCCATTGTAACTGCGAGAAAGGGTTGGTTTATGTCACTTTCAGAATTGTCAAATCTACCTAAGAACCTGGTTTTCCTTGTTAACTATTGTTTTATTACTTATGTTTACCCCAGTTTTAGACTTTGCTTGCTTTTCATTCTTCTGCAGTGTCTATTTTATGGTCATTGAGAATCATTTCATGTCTCTTACCCTGATACTTGTTGAAGTCATTTCAATATTGACTTAAATATCATCTCTCTGTTTAAACCATGTTTTGGGACCAGCAGATGGTGTAATGGTTACATTGCTGGACTCCCACATAGTTGACGACAGTTCAAGTCTCAGACCTGGCATCTTAAAACTCACACTGGGCATGTATGCATGTGTGCCCAAGATTCCGAGAGGAGAATGGAGGAGAAAGGATTGTGGCATGGCCATCTCCCTGGGGAGTCATTTTACACTTTCTGTCTCTCTGTCTCTCTCTGTCTTTCTGGCAAGCGCACATGCCCTATAGAAGAAAATCTCTCTTTAAAAAATTTTTGTCAACTTTTTAGGATATATGTACAAAATATTATTTTGTTACTTATTCCATGGGCGAGAGATACAGAGATTTAGATAGAGTGCGAGAAAGAAAGCACTATCTACAGGGTCTTAATGCCACAATCCAACCCCTGTCCTAGGCAGCCCTGGATCTAGGCATGTGTATGCCCAGTGTTCTCAGGGAGGTCTCCAGGACTTGAACCCGGGAACTTCTCATGTTGGTCTACCTTGCAGAGCATAGTGTTCCACCATCCAACTCCAAATTTCAAATTTTAAAAGAAAGTTTCCATCACCAAGCCTTTTACTTCTATAGCTGGCTTTTTCAAGTTATTGCAAAGGCTGACTTTACACATGTTACTTCAAATGCCCATGAGATGGTGCTGGTTCGTTTTATTCTTGTAGTATTGATATTTTTATAAGCTGCTTCTAAGAGGATCTATAAATAAGCGGTGCTGTAAATTTCTAATTACTTTCTCAGCACTTACGGAGGGGGCATGTTAGCATGATATAAACGTCCCTGTTGTTCATCTTAGTGATCACTTTGGTGTACTTCTTCCCTAATCTGTTTGTTGGCTCATATAATACATTGATTTGCTGTAAGTCTTAAAATGGATGATACATCAATGCATCTCAGTTTGACCTTCTTTCATATACGTTTCAGTTAGCATCTCTGTTTTTTATAGCAGTCAATTCTTCTCCCCTTTCTCCCTGGGCCAAGCCTATAGCCCTTGTAAAACAGTAAACGAAATTCAGAGTGCTTAATTTTTCATTGTCTATAACTATTAGCTAAATAAATTTTAGTGTATCTTATGATTTGAAAGAATGGTATTTTGTGCACCAGGTACTCTGTGTTAAAAGCATTCTATTAATTATTTGACATTTATTTATTTGCCAAGGGGAGTGTGCAGTCATCAGAGATGCAGAGATAGAGAGAGGGAGGGAGAGGAGAGTAGAAAGCACCCCCCGACCAGGTGTGGTCAGGCTGTCATCTTCTCCTTTGCTCTATCGTCTTGGGACTTGGGGCCCACATGCACAGGTGCCTGGCGTGTGTTTTTTTTTTTTTTTTTTTTTTTTTTTTTTTGGAGAGGTTTTTGCTATAGGGTGCGTGCGCTCGCCAGACAGACAGAGAGAGACAGAGAGATAGAAAGCAGGAAATCACCCCCCAGGGGGGATGGCCACGCCGCAATCCCTTCTCCTCCATTCTCCTCTCGGGATCTTGGGCACGCACACACACGCGCCCGGCGTGAGTTTAAGCCGCCGGGTCCGGGACTCGAACCGCGGTCGACTACGTGGGAGTCCAGCGACATAGCCATTACGCTAACTACTGGTCCCGCCTGGCGTGTGTTTTAAGCCCCCCAGGCTGGAGTTCAATCCTTGGTAAGCCCTGTGGGATCTGCCTGCCTCCATGACTAGTATAGGGGTCTGCTTATCTCTTATTTTCGAGTACAGATTTGAGTCAGACACGAGGAACTAAGTGTATCTCTGGATGGTCACCCTTGTGCCACGTGTCCCTTCTGCAATTACGGAATTTTATCAGGCTCGTGTTGTATTGAGCTGGGGAAAGTAAACAAGGCCCGTCTGAGGTAGATGAAGAATTACTCAAAATATACAGGGAAGAAGCTCAGACCCTCGAAGGAGTCCGACTGAGCTTGCTTACCTTGTGGCCACATAGCTGGAACCATCACTGTGACTGACAGTAGGTGGTACTCTGACTGACAGCCCCACCGGGACTCCATGGAGTCAGGAAAGAGTTCTCCCGAAGAACCAGAGGAAGGGGTGTGTGAAAGTTGCTTTCGAGAGAAAAGTGGTAAAATCTATAATTAATACATGGCCTTTAAGGGTTGCTACACAGGGAAATGAGTGAGCACACTTTGAAAATATGCTATTTAGAGTATCGTGTTATAACAGCTTTTATTTTTTTATTTTATTTTTTTTTGGAGAGATTTTTTTTTGCTATAGGGCGCGTGCGCTCACCAGACAGACAGAGAGAGACAGAGAGACAGAAAGCGAGAAATCACCCCCCAGGGAGGATGGCCACGCCGCAATCCCTTCTCCTCCATTCTCCTCTCGGGATCTTGGGCACGCACGCACACGCACCCGGCGTGAGTTTTAAGCCACCGGGTCCGGGATGCGAACCGCGGTCGACTACGTGGGAGTCCAGCGACATAGCCATTACGCTAACTGCTGGTTCCCTACAGCTTTTATTTTTTTCTTCTTCTTCTTTTTCAAGTATCTTTCACGGAATCAGACAGACACCAGACTCCTGACTCTGTCAATTCTTGGGTTTGTGATGATCTTGGTCACTCTATATGTTTTTGATTTGGTTTCTGTTTTTTTTTTTTTTTTTTTTTTTTTTTTTTTTAAATATTTTTTTTGCTATAGGGTGTGTGTGCTGGCTAGAGAGAGAGAGAGACAGAAAATGAGAAATCACCTCCCCCTCCCCCCCAGGAGGATGGCCACTCCGCAATCCCCTCTCCATTCTCCTCTCGGAATCTTGAGCATGCGTGCACATGTGCCCGGCTGAGTTTAAGGTGTGGGTCCAGGACTCAAACCTCGGTCGACTACGTGGGAGTCCAGCGACTTAACCATTATACCATCTGCTGGTCCCTGGTTTCTGTATTAGTAACATGAGAATAATAGTGCCAACTCTGCAGGGTTGTTGGAATCTTTAAGAATAACGCCTGCCCAGTATGCATTCTGTTAGTACAAATGCAGTTTTTCCTTTTCAGGAGCTTACAGTCTAATGGAGATGAGATATACAACTGAACACACTTAAAAATAAGAAAGGCATGCTTTGGGGCCAGCTGGTGACATAGTGGTTAAGGTGCTAGACTCCCACATGGCCATCTGTGGTTCGAGTCCCAGACCTGGCAACTTGAAAATCACACCATCATGTGTGCGTGAGTGCCCAGAATCTCAGGAGGAGAGGGCATTTTTCTTGTGGCCAGTCCCTCTGGGTGAGAGGCAGGGCGTGGGGGGGACTTCTTAGTTTCCTTCTTACTGTCTTGCTCTGGCCCTATGACAAAAACAAAAACAAAACAAGCAAGCAAGCAAGCCAAAAGGCATGCTTTAACAATTGAAAGTTTGGAAGCATAACTTTCATTTTTGTTTTATCTGGAATTTTTTGGTAAAGTGGGACTTGAATTGAACTATGAATTTTAGGGAGAGCAAAGGTGAGGGAGTGGAATATTAAAATTCCTCTGGGCATGACAAGTAGTCTGGACTGGCTAAACCAGTAAGATGGTATAGGGACAGAGTGAGAGGTGAGGCTGGTTGAGATTTCTCAGGATATCCAAATGATTGAAAAATGTGTTCTCTGGGAGATGAGGAGCCATGATGAGTTTCATTTAGGGGGTATTACATAGTTAAATGCTTTTCTTTTCTTATTTTTGGAGAGGTTTTTGCTATAGGGCACGTGCGCTCGCCAGACAGACAGAGAGAGACATAGAGACAGAAAGTGAGAAATCACCCCCCAGGGGGGATGGCCATGCCGCAGTCCCTTCTCCTACATTCTCCTCTTGGGATCTTGGGCACGCACGCAAATGCGCCTGGATGAGTTTAAGCCACCGGGTCTGGGACGCGAACCGCGGTCGACTATGTGGGAGTCCAGCGACATAGCCATTAGGCTAATTGCTGGTCCCTCATAGTTAAATGCTTTTGGAAAGCTTGATGTGGCGGTAATAGCGTGATATTATTAGGGTTCTGAAATACACTGGGGTTGTTTTTCAGTGAAAATGTTTTTGTCATTTCTTTAATGTGTTACCAATTTAAAAAGAATAGGGGGGCTGGTAGGTGACGTGATAGTTGAGGCGCTGGACTCCCACATGCCTGACCACGGTTTGAGTCCTGGACCTAGCAGCTTTCTTTTTTCTGTCTCTCTCTGGTCAAATTTTAAAAATTAATTAATTAATTAGATCATTCTGGGGTTGGCAGGTGGCGTGGTGGTGGAAGTGCTGGACTCCCTCATGGCTGACCATGGTTGGAGTCTTGGACTTGGAGGCTTGCTTTCTCATTTTCCCTTTCTCTCTGTTCTGTTTCTGGTCAAATTAAAAAAAAAATACATTAATTAAATTAAATTATTCTTTAAAAAAACTTTAAGTTCTTTGCCATAGGGCTTGTGCACTTGCTGGAGAGAGAGAGAAAGAGAGCAAGTGAGAGATGATCCCTAAGGGGGAATGGCCACGCCTTAATCCTTTCGTTCTCCTCCATTCTCCTCTTGGGATCCTGGGCACGCATTCACACGAGCCTGCCTGGTGTCATTTTCAAGCTGCTCCCTGGGACTGGAATGTGGAAGCCCAGTGCCTTAACCTCCATTCCACCTGCTGGCCCCAGCGTGTTACTGGTCTTAACTCTGATTTATCCAAATTAAATTCACTTTTATAATCAGTTATTTAGTTGCTATTTTAGTTTCACAGACTGAATAGACCTCAAATAACAAGGAAGGGCTAGGTGAGCCCTTACGTTTCTATACTGTTTAGATTTCAAGGCCGTGTTTTTTTCTGGGCTTTAGCCTGGGATGCCTGATGGCAAGATAATGAGGAAGACATTTAAATATTAACTCATAGCAAACATGTCTCATTTCAACCTTATTTATCTATTTTTTTGGAGAGGTTTTTACTATAGGGCGCGTGCGTTCACGGGAAAGGTAGAGACAGGGAGACAGAAAGTGAGAAATCACCCCTTGGGGCTATGGTCACACCATAATCCCTTCTTCTCCATTCTCCTCTCAGGATCTTGGGCACGCACGCACACACGCCTGGCGTGAGTTTAAGCCACCGGGTCCGGGACTCGAACTGCCCTCGACTACATGGAGTCCAGCAATGTAGCCATTACGCCATCTGCTGGTCCCTCAACCCTGTTCTTTATACTTCCATTTGTTTATGGTGATGGACCACACACAGAACTAACATGTTTTGGGAAACACAGGCTTATTGATTTTAGTATGCTCTTTTTTGTTTTAAAGTTTATTTGATTTTAATTTAATTTTAATGTTTTTGAGAGGTTTTTGCTATAGGGTACGTGTACTCACCAAAGATAGAGAGACAGAGAGACAGAAAGTGAGAAATCACCCCCCAGGGCGAATGGCCATACTGCAGTCCCTTCTCCTCTATTCTTCTCTTGAGATTTTGGACATGTATGCACACATGCCTGGTATGAGTTTAATCTGCCATGTCTGGAATTCAAACCTCCGTCGACTATGTGGGAGTCCAGTGATGTAACCATTATGCCATCTGCTGGTTCCTCTAAAAGTTTTTTTTTTTTTTTTCTTTAAATTTATTTATTTTTTTACATTAATTCATTACATCATTACAGCAAACAAATGAATTTTCCGTCCAAAATACACTGTGTATTGGCTCAATCAAGCACATCAACATACATGTTTTCAGCAAATAATTTTCCAATTCTTATGTCTTGTATACTTTGTTTTTGGTTTTGCCATCCTTGATTCCTTATCTCTCACCCTCTGCTGTGTCCCATCCTCCTCCCACATTGTCTCTGGTATCCATGGTTGCTTTCTATGCCTCCCCCCCCATTTAATTGATTTGCTAATGAACTTAGTTAGTCTAAATATATCTAATAGCTAGCACAGCTGATATATACCTATACATGAACCCAAGTCTGACTTTAGGCATAAACCCCAGTGAGTAGAATGAACATATTATAAAGTAGTACCCAGCTGGGGCTATATAGCTTACTGCAGTCATCAAATATGCATTTTTAAAAATTGATACGAACAGTTTTACTGTTTTTTTTTCCTCCTGCAACTTTTTTTTTAAATTACTTAACACTCATTCCCTGAGCATCATCACAACATAATAAATGTGGTTTCCCATCTAGAATAAACTGCATAGTGGCTTAATCAAGCATGTTATCATCAATAATATTCCATTTCTACTTTCATACATATGTATATGTATGTATATGTTTTTTACCCCGTATTTGACCCTCTGCCCTTTCCCACTCTCTTATTACACTATCTCTGCTATATACAGTTGTCTTCCATTCCTTTTTCTCCAACATTTTGTTGACCACACAATATCATAAGTAATCTAACTACTTTCAGCAGGTAATTTCAAGAAGAGTAGTTTTGAACTGGTAATGATATTTCCTTGAAACTTAAAGCCTAGAAACAGGTTAGTATTCTGTTCAAATAGTAGGTACATGCACCTATCAACAACTCAAGACAAGACAAAAATCCATTAAAACTGGAAAACAAAGCTTAGGAGAAAAGCAGCAATAATTTAGTCAAGTCACAGAATGTTGTTTCATCGGTTCAGTCTCATGTACTTAATCTTTCTTCTGTTAAGGTTCGATCTTCCAGATTGAATTCTTGGATATAATATTCATCTCCAAACATTGTCCCTACAATTAAGTTGCCCATTTTCTTAGTTTTTGAACTCTTATTTCTGTGTGTCTGCATTTAATTTTCCTGACATAGCACTCCCTTAAGAACTTCTTGGAGATCTGGTCTGGTGCTGGTAAATTCTTTCAGGTTTTGTTTATCTGGGAAAGTTCGTGTCTTTTCTTCCCAAATGAACGATAACCTTGCTGGGTACAGAATTCTCGGTTGAAATTGCTTTTCCCTTAATACTTTGAATATATTTTCCCATTCTCTCCTCGCTCGCATTGTTTCCGATGAGAGGTCTGCCGTTAGTCTGATGGGATACCCTTTGTAGGTAACTTGCCTTTTTTCTCTTGCCAGTCTTAGTATCTTCTCTTTGTCTGTGGTTTTGGTCAATCTGGCTATAATGTGTCTTGGAGAAGATCTTCTTGGGTTGATTCTATTTGGGGTCCTCTGTATTTCTTGGGACTGAATCTTTGAGTGCCTCTCCAGGTTTGGAAAGTTTTCTTGCAGGATTTCATGGAATAGATTATCAATGCCCTTATGAGTCTCTTCACCCTCTGGGATGCCTATTATCCGAATGTTTGGACGTTTAATTGTATCTAGTACTTCTCGCATATTATTCTCAAATTTTTGGGCCATTTTCTCAGTCTTCATGGTGGATTTTTCTAGGCCAGCCATTTTCTCTTCTACATTAGAGATTCTATTTTCTGTATGATCTAGTCTGCTTTTAATACTTTCAGGGGAGATTTTGACTTCTTGTATTATAGCCTTCATCTCTAACAGTTCCATCTGATTCTTTTGTAAAGTGTGAAATTCCTCTTTTAGATCTTGCATGAATTTCCTCACCTCCTGGAACTCTTTAACTCCTTTCTCCTTCCTCTTCAGCAGTTCCTTGTCTGTCTTCTCTTCCATCTCTGTTAGCTTTGCCATTATGAATGTTCTGAATTCTTTATCAGACATTTCCATGATTTCCATTGAACTGTGTGTGGATGAAGAGGAGCTATCCGTTTCCCTTGTGGGAGAGGCATTTTCCTGCTTCCCCATATTTCTTGTGGTCCTGCAGCGATTTCTAGTCATCTGGTGGATGGTCGGTTTCTTCCCAAACTTGGAAGTTCAATCTGAGGGTCGAGGAGTGTGCAGAAAAGGAAGCAGAGAGAGGGAAACAATACCAACAACAGCAAAAAACCAGACAAGAAACAGAGAAAAAGAAGAGAAAAACTTTTAAATAAATCTAAAAAAGAAAAATTAATATTCAAAAAACTTCAATAAAACTCAAAAATTAGAAAACCACGCGGTGCGCTTGTGCGCCATGTGAAATGGCTAGATCACAGGAGGCATGGAGCTAAGCTGTCTGTGTCTTGAAGAAGGGCTGTTCTCGGAGAAGGAGAGGGGATTATTAAGAAGATAAAAGGCCTAGGAGGGAGGGGCCAAAGGGCCCTGTAAAATGCCTCACCTTAAAAAATTCTAAAAAGCAAAAATAAAAAAAAAAGACAGAGAGAGAGAGAGAGAGAGGACAGAGACAGAGGTAGAGAGAGACAAAGACTGATAGAGAGACAGGAGACTTGAAAGGGGTCTTCCTACCACGCGGGTTTTGTATGCTGGAGGCCCAGTTAGCAGTGGGACATCTTCCTTTCTCCCAAAATGGCTAGATCGCAGGAGGCATGGAGCTGTCTGTCTCTTGAAGAAGGGCTGTTCTCCCTCTAAAGGTTTTTTAATTCATGTTAGGGAGCATGTGCATGAGAGGTTGCGGGGAAGAGAGAGAAAGAGAGAGAGAGAGAGAGAGGAAAGCACCTCTGACAGGGTCTCATCTCACTGGGATTTCCTCTCCCCAACCCTTCAGGTCCTCAGTGTCCTGCGTACCTGCACCTGGCCTGGTTCACACCAACACTGGTTATTTATTTATTTTTTTTTTGGAGAGGTTTTTCGCTATAGGGCGCGTGCGCTCGCCAGACAGACAGAGAGAGACATAGAGACAGAAAGCGAGAAATCATCCCCTAGGGGGGATGGCCACGCTGTAATCCCTTCTCCTCCATTCTCCTCTCGGGATCTTGGGCACGCACGCACACGCGCCCGGCGTGAGGTTTATGCCACCGGGTCCGGGACGCGAACCGCGGTCAACTACATGGGAGTCCAGCGACATAACCATTACGCTAACTGCTGGTTCCCACCAGCACTGGGTTTTGAACTTGCTGTCACCATCTGACTTCCAGCACTGCAGTTCAGTCTGCTACTTACTGTGCCATCATGCCTGGTCTCTGTGTGCTCTTCTTTAGGGTAATGTGATAAGTCTACTAAATATTACTTCAGCTCGAAGTGTTAACCTTCTTGGCTTTATAATCCACTGAACTATCTAGAAGAATTCCGATTTGACTTTTAGCCAGTTTAAACAATTAAGACTGAAATATCAACATTAAACAAGCAGGAAAGGATTAGTCTTAAGAGAAAGAGCTATGAAAATACTACTTGGTTAGTTTGCTTTAATGCATTTATCGTGTAAATTGCTGATTCACTAAATTCTCCTTCCTCATTGTCTTCTACCATAATCCCCAGTATGCATTTCTCTTCCTCTGGGGGCAAAAACTGTGCCTAGTACCTCAGGCAGGAAAGAGCATACGGATGAATCATGTACTAAAGGCTGCACTAATTGCTGCTAAATATAATACCATACAACCCAGTACAGCACAGTACAGTTGTGAGTTGACGGTGACATCTGATTCAGCATCTGTGAGATGGTATTTTCCAGCATTTTCTGCACTATCAAATATATGACTTTTTTGTTTTTATTTGTTTAATAGCTGACTAAATTAAAAAAATGTTTTACTATATTATTTTTTGGAAAATTATTTTAAATTCATTCACTGAACATTATCACAGAGTACAATATGTGATTTCCCATCCAGAATAAACTGTATAGTGGCTTAATCACACATGTTATCATCGACAAATAATTTTGCGTTTCTTGTTTCATATATGTATGTGTATATATATATATTTTCCCCCTATTTCTCATCCTCTGCCATTTCCCACCCTCCTCCCACACTATCTTTAGTATCTGTAGTTGCTATTCATTCCTTTTTTCCTCCCACATTTTATTGATTTACGAAATATCTTAATTAACTATTTTCAATAGCAAGTTCAGCTGATATATACATATCTGTGAACACATTTTTGACTTTAGGCTTGAAACTCTGTGTATAGAATGAATATACTATAAAATGACACCTAGCTGTGGCTATATAGCTTATTGTGGTCATTAAACAGGTATCTTTTCATGTATTTTTTAATTTCAAGAAAGACAGTTTTATCTTTAATAAATAAAAATAAAAAAAAGATGAAGAGAACTTTGTTTAAGACTTAAAGTCAGGAAACAGGGTAGGATTCTGTTCAAATAGTAGGTACATGGACCTGTCAACAACTCAAGAGAAGACAAAAATCCTTAACTCTGGAAAACCAAGTATAGAAGATCAGTGAAGTTTTAGTCAAAAGTTATAAAATTCTGTTTTACCAGTTCAGTCTCCTGTACTTCATCAATCTTCTGTTCTGGCCTGTTCTTTCCGTTTAAATTCTGGAAGATACCATCAGACTCCAGACTTGTCCCTACCATTAAGCTGGCCATTTTCTTAGTTGATTTTGAACTCTTATTTCTGTGTGTCTGACTTTAGTTTTCCTGATACAACACTCTCTTCAGAACTTCTTGGAGAACTGGTCTGGTGTCAGTAAATCCTTTGAGGTTTTGTTTATCTGAGAATGTATCTTACTAAATTGTTAGTGTAGTTCAAAAATAAAAATGTGTGCAATGAAATATCTCCCTATTTTTCACGCAAATAAAAAGTTATGTAAAATAAAACACAGCTAATTATTATTATCTGTTGATGATAATGTGTTCTGTAACTGGACTGAGGTGACATGTATTCATGTTGGATAAATTCAACTTCCAAGCTAAGTGATGTTTAGTGATTAAACGTATATATATAAAAAAACCCAATTAGTGAAAACCAAACCACACAAATACTGAACTAAAGGCCAAGGGGTAACGGAGCTGGACCCATGTGTGAAGGTCATGGTTTGTGTCCTGGAGCCTCCCTGGGCGCATGTGCACGTGATCGGGGTTGACGAGGGTGGAGTGGATCTCAGCGTGAGGACTCTCTTGTGTGTGTGGGTGCACCTCTTTGTTTTTCCACCCTCTCTATGGAAGAAATAAATAAACTTTTAAAAAAAAGGCCAGATAACCTTGAAACACCACCCTGGTCAAGCAATAGAGTTTTTTTATTTTTTTTATTTTTTTAAAGACAGAGAGACAGAAAGTGAGAAGTCAACCCCCAGAGGGGATGGCCATGCTGCAGTCCCCTCTCCTTCATTCTCCTCTTGGGATCTTGGGCATGCACGCACATGCGCCCGATGTGAGTCCAAGCCACCAGTTTCAGGACTCGAACTCCGGTCGCCCACGTGGGAGTCCAGCCACATAGCCATTATGCCAGCTGCTGGTCCCAGCCAAGCGATAGAATTAGCACTTATCCTAGAATTCCTGTAATGGTAACTGTTTCTATCCCCCAGATATTGCCATTTTGACTTTTATAATAATACCTTTCTTGTACTTTTCATATTTATGTTGTCCAAGAGGTCTGTAGTTGCTCTTATTTTTAAAAAAATATTATGAAATATTATAAAAATATTATGAAAAACCTATGCATGGATTACAATTTTTTTTTTTGGCACCAAAATAAATTCATACTTTATTTCGGTTTCTCCACAAACTTTTTGAAGTCCCTTGTATGTATTTTAAATCTCTGATCCGTTTGTTTGTCGAAGAAACTGGACCATTTTTATTGATTGTGTAAACACGTTCTTGTCCTTTGTTTTTCTTGTAAAGCGGTGACTGAATCCAAACACTGGATCAGACTCAGCTTCCATACATTTGGCTAGACTCTAGGTGGCGCTGTGTTCTTTTGTCCGGAGGCAGTTATGATTGCTAGGGTCTGTTTTTGTGATGTTACTGCTGTTGATATTCAATGTCCAATGAGTTGTCATCATTTTGAAATATTATAACCTAATGTATTTAAATGTGTTTGATTGCAACTATTATCTTTATGAACTTCAAATGATCCTATCTTTGACCAATATGAACTTCTTCCAGTTGGTTCCTGCATCCTTTTACACAATCCTACTAGACTTTAATCTAATGTTACTATTATTTTGTATGGAATAATACATAACGTTCCTACTCTGTTTTAGGCTTATCTTTTCAGTTTTAGTTTAAGACCTTGAATCGGCTATTTCTTTCTTTTTTTTGGTAGAGGTTTTTGCTATAGGGCACGTACGCTCACCAGAAAGACAGAGAGAGACAGAGAGACAGAAAGCGAGAAATCACCCCCCAGGGGGGGATGGCCACGCCGCAATCCCTTCTCCTCCATTCTCCTCTCGGGATCTTGGGCACGCATGCACATGCGCCCAGTGTGAGTTTAAGCAGCTGTGTCCGGGACTTGAACCACCGTCGACTACATGGGAGTCCAGCGACATAGCCATTATGCTAACTGCTGGCCCCGTCAGCTATTTCTTTCTTTTTAATTTTTTTTTTTTTTTTTAAGTTTTGCTATAGGACACATGTGCTTGTCAGAGAAAAGAAGTAAAAGAGAAATCACCCTCCAGGGGGATTCCACACTGTGGTTCCTTTTCCTCTCGGTATTTCAGGCACACATGCACATGCCCAGCATATTTCTCAAGCTGCCGGGTCAAGGACTCGAACCGCAGAGTTGCCATGTGGGATCCAGCTACCTTAACTACCATGCCACCTAGCTGGCCTGAATCATCTGTTTTTTCATGATGCCCAAATTTGTAGCGAGAAATGGTATTTCGAGGCCATAATCTAGATACTAGGCATGTTCATTGCTACCGGGTTAAAATGGTTCAAGTGTCTTTTCCTTTAAAAAAAAAAAATTGCTAGAGGGCACATACACTTGCAGGAGAAAGAGAGAGAGAGAGAGCCAGTGAGAAAGTAAGTGAAAAAGCACCCCCATGGGGGTATGGCCATGCTGCAGCCCCTTCTCCCTTTTTTTTTTTCCTTTTGGCATTTTGGGCATGCAATATGCCTAGCATGTTTTTTCAAGCAGCCAGGTCTGGGACTTGAACCATATAATCAGCTTCATGGAACCCAGCTGTCTTAATCACCATACCACCTGCTAGTCTGTTCATATGCCCTTCTCATGGATGGAGTTACACACACACATTTATTCCATATTTATGAATGTGTGTGTTTAAAACAATTTTCTTAAGGTAGAATGGCTCCTGAGTTCATAGTTTTACTTTTGTACAGTATGGCGTTAGCTGTGGGATTTTTGTAGCTGCTCTTTATTAGGTTGAGGAATTTCTCTTTGATTCATAGCGTGTTAAGTGGTTTTTTTTTTTTTTTTTGAGAGGTTTTCGCTATAGGGCGCGTGTGCTCGCCAGACAGAGAGAGAGAGAGACATAGAGACAGAAAGCGAGAAATCACCCCCCAGGGGGGATGGTCACGCTGCAATCCCTTCTCCTCCATTCTCTTCTCGGGATCTTGGGCATGCACGCACACAGGCCTGGCGTGAGTTTTAAGCCACCGGGTCTGGGATGCGAACCGCAGTCGACTACGTGGGAGTCCAGCGACATAGCCATTACGCTAACTGCTGGTTCCCGTGTGTTAAGTGTTTTTATCATGAAAGGGTGTTTTTTTTTTTTTTTTTTTTTTTTATTTTTCTTGGGCAAGGGATTTTTAATTTTTTTTTTTTTTTGGTCATGGAGATGATTGTTTTTATTTTTATACTGTGAAATGGCATATCAAATTTATTAATTTTTGAATGATAAACTAAACTTGTATTTCTGTAATATATTTCATCTGGACAAGGGGTATAATCACTTTTTTTTTTTTTTGGAGAGGTTTTTGCTATAGGGCGTGTGTGCTCGTCAGACAGAGAGACAGAAAGCGAGAAATCACCCCCCAGGGGGGATGGTCACGCCGCAGTCCCTTCTCTGCCATTCTCCTCTCGGGATCTTGGGCACACACACACGCGCCTGGCGTGAGTTTAAGCCACCGGGTCTGGGACTCGAACCGCGGTCGACTACGTGGGAGTCCAGTGACATAGCCATTATGCTAACTGCTGGTCCTGGTGTATAATGATTTTTATGTGTTAGCGGATTTGGTTTGCTGGTATTTTGTTGAGGATTTTTGTGTTCATATTCATATGAGATAATTAGTCTGTAGTTTTCTTTTTTTCTGATGTCTTTGTATGGTTTTGGTATGAGGGTAATACTAGCCTTTTATAATGAACTGGGAAGTATTCTCTCCTCTTCAGTTTTTTTAGAAGAATTAATGAGTGAGTGTGTTTCACACTCTACACCCCTTCAGTTTCCTGGAAGAGTTTGTGAAGATTTGTAAAGAGTTTGCCTTTAAATATTTTGTAGAATTCACCAGGGAAACCATTTGGGCCTAGGCTTTTCTTTGTGAATTGGTGTCTGATTACTAATTCTATCACTTTACTTCTTCTTCTTCATTTTTTTTGGAATAATTATTCATTCATTTTTTATTTATCATTATTATTTTTCAATTTGATCAGAGAGATTTGAGGGACAATAAGCTGCCAAGTCCAGGACTCAAACTGGGGTTAGCCATGTGGGAGTCTAGCACCTTAACCACTATGCCACCTGCTTGCCCCTCACTACTTTTTTATTTAAAAAAAGAATTATTTATTTAAATGTATTCAATTTATTTATTATTCTTCAATTTGACCAGAGAGAGACAGAGAGGGAGAATGAGAAAGCCAACCTCCAGGTCCGGGACTCAAACTGCAGTCAGCCCTGTGGGAGTTCAGCACCTTAAATACCACGCCACCTGCTGGCCCTCACTTTACTTCTTATGGGTGTATTTATGCTTCTCATTTCTTCTGGAGTCGGTTTCCGTAGCTCGTGTCCTTCTAGGAATTTTTTCCTTTTATCTGAGTTATCTAATTTATTTTTATTTAATTATTCCTAGTGTTCCTATGTAATCTTTTTTGTAT
Source organism: Tupaia tana (assembly GCA_026018925.1). NCBI lineage: Eukaryota > Metazoa > Chordata > Mammalia > Scandentia > Tupaiidae > Tupaia > Tupaia tana. Next base: position 5,753,807 of record JAKSZU010000021.1, read on the forward strand.
TTGTAAGATTGGTAGTAATGTACTCTCTTTCAGAAAGATTTCTGATTTCAGTTACTTTAGACTTTTCTTTAAGTTTTTTTTTCCACCTTAGGGTGTGTGTGTTTGCCGAAGAGAGAGTCAGAGACGTGGAGGGAAAATGAGAAATCACCCCCAGGGGCCATGACCAGGTGGCAGTCCCTTCTCCTTCATTCTCATCTTGGGATTTTGGGTTGGCACACACCCACACACATGTGCCTGAGTTGTGGCTTGAATCATGGTTGGCCATGTGGGAGTCCAGTACCCTAACTACAGCACTACCTGCTGGTTTTTCTTGGTCAGTCTAACTAAAGGTTTGTCCATTTTGTTGATATTTTCAAAGGATATTTGAATAATTTTATACTGTTAATTTCATTTTATTCTCATTCATTTCACTTGCTTGTTCTCTAAGCTTTATTATTTTCTTCTTCTTGCTTTAGGCATAATTTATGCTTTTTCCAGTCTTTTTTTTAAATTTAGTTATTTCTTCCATGAGCAAGAGGCAGAGAGACAGCATCCCATCAGGGTCTTGCTGCCACAATCAGCTCCCAGCCTCAGCCCGTCCAGCCCACGGGCACACATTGCTGTAACTTAGGTCTTCTGACTGGAACAGGGAACCCTCCGGGTGAGTTACCTCCGGAGCTTTCCTTTGACTGCCGTGCCTCCATCGGGCCCCTTCTTCCAGTCTTTAAAGGTAGAAGACTACTTTACTGATGTGTGAGTTCTCTTTGATTTTATTCTAGACATTGACAGCTACAAATTTCCTTCTGAAAACTGCTTTAGCTTTCTTCCATGCATTTTTGTTACATGTCTTCATTTTCTTTAATCGCGAAGTATTTTCTAAATTTTCCTTTCTACGTCCTATTGGTTATTTAGGAGTGTGTCGTTAAATTTCCACATATTTGATGAGTTTCCAACATTTCTTTTTTTTTTTTTTGGAGAGGTTTTTGCTATAGGGCGTGTGCGCTCGCCAGACAGAGAGAGAGAGAGAGAGAGACAGAAAGCAAGAAATCACCCCCCAGGGGGGATGGCCATGCCGCAATCCCTTCTCCTCCATTCTCCTCTCGGGATCTTGGGCACACACGCACACATGCCCGGCGTGACTTTTAAGCCACCGGGTCTGGGACACGAACCACTGTCGACTACGTGGGAGTCCAGCGACATAGCCATTGCGCTAACTGCTGTTCCCGAGTTTCCAACATTTCTTTGTTATTTTCATTTTCTTGTGGTCAGAATATACAGTGTATTATTTCTGTCTTTTTACATGTACTGAGATTTGTTTTGTGGGTAAGTGATGTGGTCTATCGTGGAGAATATTCTGGCTGATGAGAGGGTCCTTAGATCCACGAGGCTTGCTGTTTTATAGTGTTCAACTCTTGTTGATCTTTTGCCGAGTTGTTCTGTTACTAAGAGTAGGATAATTAGCACCGTTTTAAGTTAGTTTGCATATTATTTTGTGTCTAACAGAACTTTTTGGACACAATTGATGACAACCATCATTTGTAATCCGGTTAAACAGAAGTTTACCAGGGCTGTGCACGTATTAACACTCTAGCAGGTAGGGAAGTGGGGAGTGGGCAAAAGCGACGACAGAGGAAATGACAGACAGGGAATCAGAGGAGGAAAGGAAGGTGGATAACCTAAGTGAGCAAGTGGCACTTGCTTTGTATCCAGGTGGCTCGGGCTCTGCACGGAGCAAAGAGCAGGCTCTGAGTAACACACGCATGTATCCACAGTGGGCCTGGCTGTGCATGGAGCAAAGCACGGGCTCTGAGTGAGACACGTGTGTATCCATGGTGGGCCTGGCTGTGCACAGAGCAAAGCGCGGGCTCTGAGTGACACACGTGTGTACCCAAGGTGGGCCTGGCTGTGCATGAAGCAAAGCACGGGCTCTGAGTGAGACACGTGTATATCCATGGTGGGCCTGGCTGTGCCCGGAGCAAAGCGCGGGCTCTGAGTGACACACGCGTGTATCCACGGTGGGCCTGGCTGTGCCCGGAGCAAAGTGTGGGCTCTGAGTGACACATGCGTGTATCCACGGTGGGCCTGGTTGTACATGGAGCAAAGCACGGGCTCTGAGTGAGACATGCGTGTATCCAAGGTGGGCCCAGCTGTCCGTGGAGTGAAGCCTGGGCTCTGAGTGAGACACGCATGCGCACATAGGGAGCCATTTGCAGAGTAAGCACAGGTTCACAGCATTGCAAGAGGGACACATTCCCAAAAAGGGGTGTGCGGACACTGAGAACCAGAGAGGGAGATGTGGAGAGAGAGAGAGAGAAAGAGAGAGAGAGAAACTTGATGAGGAGATATTACGAATGTAATAGTGACTTAAGAGAAGGCGCTCATGGATGATGTTGAACACGCCTTGACTAGTTAGAATACCTGTTCATTGAAAAACAAAAGTATGAAGTAAAACTTAAAGACCAAAATTAAAGACCTCTACTTCTTTGAAGTAGCCATTTTTTTTTTTTTTTTTGAGAGGTTTTTTTTTGCTATAGGGCGCATGCACTCGCCAGACGGAGAGACAGAAAGCAGGAAATCACCCCCCAGGGGGATGGCCACGCCTTAGTCCCTTCTCCTCCATTCTCCTTTTGGGATCTTGGGCACGCATGCAAACGCGCCTGGCGTAAGTTTAAGCCACGGCGTCCGGGACCCGAACTGCGGTCGACTACGTGGGAGTCCAGTGACATAGCCATTACGCTAACTGCTGGTCCCAAAGTAGCCATTTTTAATAGTCTATTATGTACTCTTGTAAGATCACACACACACATGAGCATGCACACACATGTACATGTTACAGATTTACAGTTAAAATGTGCCTATAGGTCTCTGCCTGTCTCTGCCTATCTTTGTATTGATACAAACATACAGACAATAGATTTTTTTTTCTGCCTTTTTTTATAACCATGTATTTTGGTGTCTTTCTCTGTCTAACCCCATAACTCAGTGGTTCTCAGTGAGGCCAGTAGTGGTCCCTGGTGGTGTTTAGGAAATTTTGGGGAGCATTTTTGGCTGCTGCAATGATTTGGGGTTGGTAGGTAGTGTTCTGGCCTAGAGGTCCTAAGCACCTTGCAGTGGAAGGTATGTTTGCAAACAGCAAGGTATTGTAGCCCGGGTTCTCTTGAGCTTAGAACTCATTGTCTTTCTTTTCATATCAATACAAACTTTCTGAATTTTTTTTTTTTTTTCAGTTTTGTTACAGAGTAGGGTGTGTGCATTTGCTGAGAGACAAGAGAGAGAGAAGCGAGAAATTACCCCCTTGGGAGGAAAGGCCTCACTACAGTCCCTTCTCCGTTCTCCTCCTAGGACGTGGGCACACATACACATGTGTTTGGTGTGTTTTCAAGCTGCCAGATCAGGTGTGTTTTCAAGCCTCCAAGTTTGGGACTTAAACCATGCAGCTGGCCGTGTGGGATCCAGCTGCCTTAGTCTCCACACCACCTGCTGGCCCCGACACATGCTGAATTTTACAGGCCTTTAAGTGGGCTTTAAAAGAGAATCAGATTTTGTTATATTTGAAACTTTACCAAAAATGTAAAATCATGTCTAGATGGAATATAATACTGTATGAGTATTTAATATACTCCTGAATCATTGTGTCCTGCCTTGTCACATACATTCTTATAGATTTTGTATATAGGTACAGAGCTCTAATGCCTTCGTTTTGTGGTCATTTATAAGAATCTATAGGGGTTGGCAGGAGGTGTGGTGGTTAAGGGCGCTGGACTCCCATGTGTTCAACCGTGGTTCAAGTCCTAGTCCTGGCGACTTGCTTTCTCTCTCTCTGTCCCTCTGTGGTCACATTAAAATACATAAATAAAGTTAAATAAAATAATTCTTTGGGACCAACAGGTGGTGTGGTGGTTAAGAATCTGGACACTTCCATATGGCTACCCACTGCTTGAGTCCCAGACCTGGTAGCTTGCTTTCTCACTGTCTCTCTCTCTCTGTCTCCCTCTGGTCAAATAAAAATAAATGATGAATAAATAAAATTGAATAAAATAATTAAAGAAAAAATATGTGGCTTATTTAAAAGAAAATTTGTATGTTGAAAAAACGATGAAAAAATTTCAATTATTTTGTTCTTCCCATTATGATTAGAACACTGTAGATTTTTGTAGTTTATATGTAGATCTTAGTACTCCGTGCATTTCATCAAATCTGAGGATGCTAAGTTGTAAGATTTTCCATTATTTTATGCAACATTAAGAAAGTAACCTGCAGCAGGGCCAGCAGGTGGCATGGTGGCGAAGGCCCTGGACTCCTACATGGCTACCTATGGTTCGAGTCCTGGGTCCGGTGGCTTGCTTTATTGCTTTCCCTCTCTTTCTCTCTGCCTCTCTCTGAAAGCATATGTGTCCCTAGTGAATAAAGGAAATAATAATAATAATAAATAAATTAAATAATTCTTTTAAAAAGAAAGAAAATAATCTGCAGCTAAAGTGTATGATGCTATCGATTATAAGTCGCAATCTGAATTCTTATTATTAGAAAAGAATTGATAAGGGGCCAGCAGGTGGTGTAGTAATTAAGGCACTGGACTACCACGTGACTGATCATGGTTTGAGTCCTGGACTCTGCAGCTTGAGGCTCATGGCGGGTGCGTGTGTGTGCATGCCCAAAATCCCAAGAGGAGAACGGAGAGGGGATTGTGGTGTGGCCATCTCCGGTGGCAGGGGAACGGGGAGGCTGTGGTGGGGGCGAAGCAGGGGCGCTTTCTCACTTTTTCTGTCTCTCTAGCAGCGCATTTGCCCTATAAGAAAAAAACTCTCTTAAAAAAAGGGGAAAGAATTGATAAAATTCAGTGCAGTATATGGATTTTTTGTTAGTTATTAGAGGATGCATGCACTCACTGGAAGGAGACAGAGAGCAATATAGAGGAAAGGTGAAAGAAAGAGGGGGCGGCAACGGTGTAATCCCTCCTCCTTCATTCTCCTTTGGTCATCTTGGACACATGTGTCCATGCACCCGGCGTGATTTTCAAACTGCCAGGTCTGAGACTCCAACCTCACGGTCAGCCATGTGGGTCCAGCTGTCTTCACCACCACACTGCCTGGCCGGCCCTAGTATATGGGTTTATTTCAAATTACTGCAGGAACATTATACCTTTTTTTTTTTTTTGAAAAGTTTTTGCTATCGGGCACGTGCACTTACCATAAAGGCAGAGAGAGACAGAGAGACAGAAAGTGAGACATCACCCCCCAGGGGGGATGGCCACGCCACAATCCCTTCTCCTCCATTCTCCTCTCAGGATCTTGGGCACGCACACACACGCACCTGGTGTGAGTTTAAGCCACTGGGTCCAGGACTGGAACTGCAGTTGACTACTTGGGAGTCCAGTGACATAGCCATTACGCCAACTGCTGGTCCCTTGCTAATGTTTTTTTTTTTGTTGTTTGTTTTTTGAGAGGTTTTTGCTATAGGGCGCGTGCGCTCTCCAGACAGACAGAAAGAGACAGAGAGACTGAAAGCGAAATCACCCCCCAGGGGGGATGGTCACGCCGCAATCCCTTCTCCTCCATTCTCCTCTCGGGATCTCGGGCACACACGCACACGCGCCCGGCGTGAGTTTTAAGCCACTGGTTCCGGGACGTGAACCGTGGTCGACTACGTGGGAGTCCAGCGACATAGCCACTACACTAACTGCTGGTTCCCGCTAATGGTTTTGATTGGCCTGATTTGGCTCACATTTTCCCCCTGGGATGAATCACTGTGGCTAGGAGACTGGGGAACTCTGAGCCAGCCTTGACCTCTCAGGGGCTTCTGAGGGAGTCCTGTGACTTCATTGCAATAGAATGCGGTGAACCGAATGAGATGAAAGGGAGCGTGAGTCCAGCACAGACGAAAATAACATGTCTATTACAGGGGACGTGTAGGTTATTTCCAGTTTGTTTCCTTGCTCTTAATGTCGTCTCCATTTTCACATCCGATGAATGTCCCTGTTTAAGAATAAGTGCTCCTGAGCGTCTCCTTGCCCTTCAATCTGGCTTTTATTTTCTACCAGGGAAGTTCCTACAGGTTAATGTATTGATGGTTTTCTTTTTAATGAGAAAAATAATCAGTAAAACAGCTAATTCTCTAACACACTTATACCTCATGTAGTTACTCCTTTTTAAAAATTAAAACGTTCATTTCAATCTATTTGTAAGATGTAAAAGTCCATCATTTATGGGAAAAATGTAATTCAGATCTTTCTTTCATGTATTACAAATTTTTCAGTTCCTCAAAATAGGACTTGTAGAGTGAGTCTTCAAATTAGGAACTACTAAATTTAACAATGTATTTTAAAATAATTTAAAAGAATTGTGAGAATGATAACATAATAAAGAGTGCTAAAGTAATAAGGGATTTTAAATTGTATGTGATGCTATGATTTAAAAAATTATTAACATATAATCAAGCTGAAATACTGAAGTAATGGATTCGAATATAGAATGCATGACATTTTGCTATCTTTCATATCCTGTGATGTTTGAGACCAAGTAATGTAAGTTCAGTGGACTTCTGTTTGTCACATAGTGACAGATTTCTGATTTTTAAAAATATGTCTCCGCTATATATCACTAGTTTGCTAGATTGAACTAGCAAGCTATTAAAGAACATGGCAGTATTTACTGTAGATAAATGCAAATTTAAAAAGGTTCTGTGTATGAAGGTTTAACTGATTTATTATCCTTCAGTACACACATGAATCTGAAGTTGTGAAATTTAGAAAATTTCATTTCCTGTTCGAAGGTTCAAATTTGCATATTTATTCTATAATGCAAGTATTAGATCCGAGTTGATAGGATAGTACAGTTCATGTGATATCAATAAATGCTTAATCACTGTTTTGTATGTTATATGGCAAACCTGTTTTAGGTGTAGGGCAAGCAGGTGATGAAATAAAGACATATTTTTCTTTTTTCTGTTGGCTGAGGTTAGGAAGGAAGGAGAGTGACAGAGACTGGAGTCCTGTCTGTGGGTGACTTCAGAATAGCAGAATAGGGCTCCTGAGCGTCTCCATGCCCTTCACCCTGGCTCTCGTTTTCTGCCAATGAAGTTCATATAGGTTACTGTATTGATCATTTTCTTTTCAGTGGGAAAATAATCAATGGGACAGTTCATTCAACAAATTTATACTTCGTGTAGGTACTCATTTTTAAAAATTAAAACTTATTTCAACATAATTGTAGGTTCACATGAAGTTGAAGAAATAATACAGAAAAATCTGTTGGGCCCTTTTTAATAAATTATTTTATTTATTCATTCACTTATTTTAATTTGATCAGAGACACACACACACACACACACACACACACACGGGGGGGGGGGGAGTGAGAAAACAAGCCACCAGGTCTGGGACTCTAACCATGTTCTGTCATGTGGGAGTGTTCCGCCTTAACCACTATGCCCCCTGCTGGTCCCTATTGGGCCTTTTATCCAGTTCCCCATAATGGTGAAATCTTGCAAAACTAGTGTGACATTGACATTGATATTAACAAGGTACATTAAAGCCCCATCATATACAGATTCCCCCAATTCTCCTCCTCCTATTGCAACCTGGTAACTATCTAACAGTCTCTTCTATCAGCATACAAGATTTCCTTAATTTTGCCAGTTTAAGAATTTTGTAAGGCTAGCCCTATGGCCTGGTGGTTAAGGGAGCTGGATCCTATCTGGTTGATATTGTAGTTCAAATCCTGAACCCAGGGACTTGAAAAACAGACCAGGCACATGTGCCTGTGTGCGCAGATCTGGACTGGATGGAGAAATAGAGAATAAAGGGCTCGTAGTGTGATCAAGCCTCACAGGGCGGTACTTTCTCTCTCTCTCTGTCTCTCTCTGTCTCTCTCTCTCTGTTTCTCTCTGGCAAACACCTACCCTCTGGTAAATTAATAGAATAATTGAACACTAAAGAATTTTATGTAAATGAAATCATATAATATCTGACCTTTTGAGTATCTTCTTTCTTTTTTTTTTTCTTTTTTAGTAAAGTTCTGTGGAGATTCATCTAGATAGTGTGTAACAATAGCACGTTCATTTTAAAAAATATATTAATTATTTATTTTGCATTCATTCACTGAACATCACTGCAGCATACAAGATGCAGTTTCCCACCCAGAATACACTGTGTAGTGGCTTAGTCATACACGTTATCATCACAAATAATTTTCAATTTCTTGTTCCTTCCCCCATTTCTCACTGTCTGCCATATCCCACCCTCCTCCTACTGAATTTCTGGTATCACAGTTGCTTTCCATTACGTATTTTTTTCTCCCACATTTTATTGGTTAACCAAATATCGTAATTGATCTAACTACTTTCAATAGTAATAGCAAGTTCAGCTGATATATCAATATCTGTGAACAAATGTTTGACTTTAGGCCTGAAACTGGGAGTAGAATGCACATACTATAAAATAGCACCTAAATAGCACCTAGCTGAGGCTATATAGCTTACTGTGGTCATTAAATAGGTTTTTTTTTTTTTTTTTTTTTGAGAGGTTTTCACTATAGGGCACGTGCGCTCGCCAGAAAGACAGAGAGAGACACAGAGACAGAAAGCGAGAAATCACCCCCTAGGGGGGATGGCCACGCCACAATCCCTTCTCCTCCATTCTCCTCTCGGGATCTTGGGCACACACGAACTCGCGCCCGGCGTGAGTTTAAGCCACCAGATTTGGGACTCGAGCCATTACGCTAACTGCTGGTCCCAATAAATAGATATTTTTAGATGTGTTTTTTAATTTCAAGAAAGGCAGTTTTAGCTTTAATCAAAATTAAAAAAATGTTAAGAGAACTTTGCTTAAGACTTTAAGCCAGGAAGCAGGTTAGGATTCTGTTCAAATAGTAATTACCTGGATCTGTCAACAATTCAAGGGAAGGAAAAAAAATCCTTATTTCTGGACAGTTTGTTCATTTTTATTGCTGAGAAGTAGACCATGGTGTGGGTATATCACAGCTGGGTTGACTGTTTAGCTGTTGAAGGACATTTGGATTATTTCCACTATTTTGGCTATTACTAAAGAGGCTGCCATAAATATTTGTGTACTTTTTTTTTTTTTGAGTATATAAATTTATTTCTTTTGTTCTGAGTGGGTATTATTGAATTTCTGTTGGATGCTTTTTCTGTATTAATTGTTACGTATTTTTTTTCCTTCTTTAGTGAATTAATATGGTGTATTTTATTGTTTTTCAAGTGTAGAAATACTGTTGCAACTCTGGAATAAAGTTTACTTGGTCATGGTATAAATTTTTATCTATTGCTTAATTTTTTAAAGACTTATTTATTTATTTAACTTTGTTATTATTATTTTTAAATTTGATCAGAGAGAGACAGAGAGAAAGAAAGGGAAAGTGAGAAAGCAAGCCACCAGGTCCGAGACTCAAACTGTCGTCGGCCTTGTGAGAGTTCAGCACCTTAACCACCATGCCAGCTGCCAGCCCCTTTATTGCTGGATTCTACTTGCTAATATTTTGTTAATAACTTTTTTGTCAGTATTCACGAGGCATACTGGTGTATACTTTCTTCATTTGTGTTTTCTGTACTTTGTCTGGTTTTGGTATCAGGGTAATAATAGCTTCATAAAATTAATTGAGAAGTACAAAGCTGGTGTTAATAGTTTTTTATACATTTAGTAGAATTCTCCAGTGAAATCATGTGAACCTTTCGATTCCTTTTTTGAATTAAAAAACTATGAATTCAGTTTCCTTAATAGTTATATGGTTATTCACATAGTACATCCCATATTAAACACGTTGTAGTAGCTTGTATTTTCTGAGGCACTGACCCATTTCATGTAAGTGGTCCGATTCTGTATTCAGAGTTGTTCACAGTACTCCTCGCGCTTTTTCTGCTTGCAAGGTCTGTAGTGACAGAAGTTTCTTCTCACTTGCCTTTTTGTCAGTCTTGCTAAGGTTTTATCAATTTTATTAATCCAAAGAACTAGCTCTCTCATTCTTTCCTCCCTCCCTCCCTCCCTTACTGTTAAGATTTTTGCCATAAAGTGCATATGCTCTCTGGAGAGACAGAGAGACAGAGAGGGAAAGTGAGAAATCAACCCCCAGGGGTGCCACAATCTCCTCTCCTCCACTCTCTTATTCTCTTCCTGGGATTTTTGGCATGCGTGCTCATACTTCCGGTATGATTTTCAAGCTGTCTGGTCCAGGACTCGAACCGCGATCAGTCATGGGGGAATCCTGCGCCTTAACCACCGCACCACTTGCTGGCCCGTATTTCACTGATTTTTCTCTGTTGTCTCCCTGCTTTCAATTTCATTGACTTCTATTTTTACCTTTATTATTTTCTTCCTTCTCTTTGTTTTTCTGCTAGGTTCATAAAACAGAAGCTCAGAGTGTTGGTCTGAGGCCTCTCTTCTAGCGTATGCATTTTAGTGCTACATTTTCTCTTAGCACTGCTTTAGCTGTGGGCTACACATTTCGATGTTTTTTTTAGTTATTATGATTATTTTTAGTTTCCTTGAGGTTTCCTATTTCATTCCTCAATTATTTAGAAGTATATTAGTTTTCAAGTGTTTGAAGATTTTTCTTTTTTTATTATTAAATTCTAGTTTAATTCTGTTGTGGTCAGAGAACCCACTCTGTATAATTTCAGTTCCCTTAAATTTTCTTTTTTTTTTGGAGAGGTTTTTGCTACAGGGCGCGTGCGCTCGCCAGACAGACAGAGAGAGACAGAGAGATAGAAAGCAGGAAATCACCCCCCAGGGGGGATGGCCACGCCGCAATCCCTTCTCCTCCATTCTCCTCTCGGGATCTTGGGCACGCACGCACACGCGCCCGGCGTGAGTTTAAGCCTCCGGGTCCGGGACTCGAACCGCGGTCGACTATGTGGGAGTCCAGCGACATAGCCATTACGCTAACTGCTGGTCCCAGTTCCCTTAAATTTTTGAGTTTGTATTATGTCCTAGGATATAGTCTATCTTGGTATATATTTTGTGGGACTCAAAAACAATATATATTCCGCTATCGTGAGATGGAGTCTTCTGTAAATGTCAATTAGTTCCTATTACCCAAGTGTTGTTGACTTCTAATCCTTGCTGATGTTCTGCTTAGTCTATCAATTGCCAAGGGAGAGACACTTACTTTTATAACAGAATGATCCTTCTTCTATCCAAGGAGCTCCATGGGAAAGAGTATGAGTTTGGGTTCGAAGACACTGAAATATGAGAGAATATTTGAACTTGGGGCACTTAGAGAGTAGATCTGGGAGGGGTTGCGGTCTTGGAGAAAAACATTTGGGCATCCAGAGGAGACAGTAAGCTTTCTGACCGTCCGGGACTAGGAGCGAAGGGTTGCTAGAAAAGGGAGTGAGGAGTCCCGTGGAGACATAGCTTACACAGCGTGCAGTAATAGTTCTGCCTCCGCTGTGATGGATGCTTTCTTCGTTGCCAGTAAAGTCGGGATCTGATGCCTCTATATTTAATCTTTTTTACCAGGTTATTTATTTCTTCCATGAGAGAGAGAGAGAGAGAGAGTGAGACTAGCACCTCCTACAGCGTCTAGGGGCTGTGGTCCTTCCTCAGAGCCAGCCAGCCTCAAGTCCTGGGCACACACACTCAAGGAGGTCTCCCCGTGTGAACCTGGAACCTTCCCATGTGGGTTAGCCTCACAGAGTGCCCAGTTTTGGCTCCTATATACCTATTTTTTTTTTAAAAAAAGGAATTATTTATTTAATTTTATTAATCATTAGTATAATTTTTAAAAATTTGCTACAGGGCATATATACTCATCAGAGAGAGACAGAGACACAGAGAGAGAAATAGAGAGAGAGGAAGGGAGGGAGAGAAAGTGAGAAAGCAAGCTGCCAGGTCAGGACTTGAACTGTGGTCAGCCATGTGGGAGTCCGGTGCCTTAACCACACGCCGCCTGCTGGCCTCTGTATACCTAATTTTAATTTTATATCACTTGCTGCCTAGGTGTTCTCTTCCCCTCAATGTTAACGGGAATTCATACTACTTGATTTTTTTTTTTTTTATGGATAACATACAAAAGCACTATTTTTTAGCTTTTAAAGAAATGCATTCATACTATACATACTGTCCTGCAAGTTTAAAAACATTTATTAGTGGGTTTGAACATTTTGACATGCCTGAATGCATGCATGCACGTGTGTGTGTTTATTTATTTATTGCTGTAGTGTTTGCCAGAGACAGAGAGAGAGGAAGTGAAAAATCATTCCTTAGGGAGGAGGGCCACACTGTGGTCTCTTCTTTTCTGAGGATTTTTGAGCGTGCATGCACATGCTCCTGGTGTGTTTTTTAAGCTGCCAGGTCCAGACTCAAACCACACGGTTGGCCGTGTGGGATCTAGCTGCTTTAACCTCCACTCCACCTACTGGCCTATATCTATAATATAGGTTTTTGCCATAGGGTACACATGCTCTCTGGAGAGAGACAAGCAGAGACAGAGAGAGGGAAAGTGAGAAATCACCTCCCAGGGTTGATGGCCACTCTGTAATCTCTTATCTTCCATTCTCCTCTCGGGATTTTGGGCATGTACACACACACGCCCGGCATGATTTTTGAGCCATTGAACTACAATCGGCCATTTGGGAGTCCAGTGTCTTAACCACTACACCACCTACTGGCCCCAGCCCCATATTCTTTTTTAAAAATTCATCTATTTGTTTAAGGAGAGTGATAGAGAGGCAGAGACAGAGATGCATCCCAACAGGGCTTCGTGCTGTGATCCTTGCCCAACATCAGCCAGCTAGGATCACGGCTGCACACGTGTGTGACATGTCATAGGAAGACCTCATGGCTGCACACATGTGTGACATGTCATAGGGAGAACTCAGGGGCCAAACCTGGGACCGCCTCATGTGGCTCAGGCATCTGGGGGCATTGTGTTGCTACCTCACCGTGACAGATAGCTGAGAGTTATAGCTTCGTAAAAGCTACATGATATTTCATTATATAAATGCCTCAGAGTTTATATATCCCTTTTTTTTTTTAATTTTTTTTTTAGGTTTTTGCCATAGTGGGTATGCAGTCACTGGAGAGACAGAAAGAGGGAAAATGAGAAGTCACCTTATGGGAGGATGGCCACACCATAATCCCTTCTCTTCCATTCTCCTCTCAGGATTTTTGGGCACATATGCACAGGCCCAGTGTGATTTTCAAGCTGCCTGGTCTGGGCTCAAACCACAGTTGGTCACTTGGGTGTTCAGTGCCTTAACTGCTATGCCAGCTGCTGACGCCGAATATTTCTTTATGACTGCATATTTAGACTACTTCCAGTCTGTCAGTCTTACAAAAGTGCTGCTATTGATGTCTTTATTCTTATTTTTTGTGTGTAACTTTGTAGGTGTTTTTATAAGCATTTGAATCATTAAGTCCTGCCTTTCTTTTCTTGAGTTCTCAATGCTTCCCATCTTTCAGGATGACTTAGATGACTGAGATGGAAAAAACAGAGAACTCCCCCTACCCAGGATTATGGGCTATGACTTCATGCCAGAGTGTCCAGTGTCACACTCTTACTTGGAAGTTTTCATGTGCCTTCTTCCCATCACACAAGCGTAGTGTATGATTTTCAAGCCTGTCTATACCTTTTTCTTAGTTTCGGTTTTGTTTTATTTTTGCTGTACTGGTTTTTTTTTTTTTTTTTTTTTTAATTAATATTTTCTTTTCCGTTTTGTCTAAATATTCTCAATAGCAGTCGTTCTCATTTTTTACATGTTTGAAACCAAAGTTCCCTCAGCTAAATTATCTTAAATCTTATGTTCTTAGTGGGGGTGCTGCTATATATTTAAACATTTTAGCCTAAAATTGTTTGAAATAGGAAATATTTTCTGATTAGCTCTCAAATAATCATAAACCCTGTAAGTGGAGTTACTTTATTCTTCAAATATTTTGTATAGTAGAGATTTAATATATTGCATTATATTTGTTCTTTTACTTATTATGTATTATACATCCTCACTATAATAATAGATTTTAAGGTATATTCATTCTTATTTGTTATTAGGCTTTAACATCAGCCTGTTATTAATAAGAGTTTGTATCATCTCATTAGAATAAATTTAATACCCAAAGTCTTTACTCTTTTTTTTAATAATTTCTTTCTCTCTTTCTCTCTTTCTCTCTTTCCCTCCCTCCCTCCCTCCCTCCCTCCCTCCCTTCCTTCCTTCCTTCCTTTCTCTTTCTTTCTTTCTTTCTTTCTTTCTTTCTTTCTTTCTTTCTTTCTTTCTTTCTTTCTTTCTTTCTTTCTCTCTTTCTTTCTCTCTTTCTTTCTTTCCCTTTCTTTCTCCCTCCCTCCCTCCCTCCCTCTCTCTCTCTCTCTCTCTCCCTCTTCCCTCTCTCTCCCTTCTCTCCCTCTCTCCCTCTCTCCCTTTCTCCCTCTTTCTTTCTTACCAGAGAGGAACAAAGTGAGTGAGAGAGAAAGCGAGATAGCAAGCTGCCAGATCCAAGACTTAAATCATTGTCGGCCATGTGGAGTTCAGCACCCTCAACCACCACGCCACCTGCTGGCCTCAGTCGTGCGCATTGAGAGAGACAGAGAGAGATGGACTCGATGCCGCAATCCTCCAGCCTCCATAGGTTTTTGCCATAGTGCGAGCGCCACAACGCCCGTCTTTACTCTTGATTCTAGAACATCCACTGGTATCTTTGTGCATGAAAACTTAGTAATCTTCTATCATCTATCTCATTAAAATGGACATTCTTGAAATAGGTTATTATTTAGACAAAGGTAGTAATTCAGCTATGATTGTTCACCCAGAGGTACTTAACATTTTGCGGAGCAAGAATTGTTACTAATTTTTTTTTTTTTTTACTGCTATTATATGTATTCAATTTAATTGAGTTTGGTTATCACTTAGTGGTAAAAAGAATTTTTCTAAGGCTCAAAATGTAGTTACTTATGTTAAATGCACAATTTTGAGTCATATTTTAAAAAAGTAAAAAAGTTTTCCCAACTACTGGCTGATTCGTTAACTGTACTGTCTATTTCTGTGATACACATTACCCTAAAACCTCACATCCTAAAACAGTAATAAATGTACCAGCTGATAGTGTCTGTGGCTCAGGATTCAGGAGCAGGTGGCCTCGGCAGCTTTGGCTCAGGGTCTGTCACGAGGTTGCATTCGAGTGTGTATGTGGGGGGTTGCAGTTGTCGGAAGGCTTACCTGAGCTGACGGACTGCTTGGGGGTACTCAGGTGCCTGACAGACTCGTGCTGGCTTCCGGTAGGAGGCCTTAGGTTTTCTCCAAGTGCGCCTGTCACAGAGCTGCTGGAGTGTCCTCAATTTGTAGTGGCTGATTTTCTTCACAATGACATACGAGGAGCCGCAAGCTCTAATGACCTCACCTTGTAAGTCACTCACTATTCTGGTGGCACACAGATTTAATGTGGGAGGACATCCTTCTTGCTTGGCTTTCAGACTCAGTTGCTCAGGAGGGAATAAGGAGTTGGCTGCTTTTGATCGTTTGTGTTTTCTTTTTTCCAAGCAGTGTTAAGATGAATTTTTCATTAGTTATTATCTTCAATACATCATAAAAAGAAACCTATCAAACACAAATTAGTTGCTTTGAACCATTTACCATTTACCTGAAAAGTTTGAAAGGCCTATGAAATGTGTCCCTAAAACATAGTTGATTGTGGGATATGTATCCATAACAGTAGGCTTCAGGGACATAAATAAATTATTTTATCTAGTGTTTCTTAAACAGGTTGTTGGAGAATGCTATTCCTGTGACTATCTCCTGAAAGAAAGAAAGAGAGAGAGAAGTGGGTGCGGGGAGGAAATAAGAT
Organism: Tupaia tana; assembly: GCA_026018925.1. NCBI lineage: Eukaryota > Metazoa > Chordata > Mammalia > Scandentia > Tupaiidae > Tupaia > Tupaia tana. The sequence goes on from JAKSZU010000021.1 coordinate 5,769,573, forward strand.
GCCATTGTTAAATGTTTTGGGAAGTTTATGCATTGGTTATACAGATTGCTTTTGAGATATATAATGCGTGGAAGCATATTAAAGCTCTGATAATTCTCTTGCGTAAATATTTTTTTTTAGCACTATTTATTATTTCTCAGACATTTTTGTCATGGTTTTATAGACATACCATTGTCTATAAAGATTTCTAATTCTTTTTTTTAAAAAAAATAATTATTTATTTAATTCCATTTGTTTTTATTATCATTTTTTAATTTGGGGAGAGAGAGAGAGAGAGAGAGAGAGAGAGAGAGAGAAAGGATTATGAGAAAGCGAGCCACCAAATCTGGGACTCAAACTGCTCTGTTGGCCATGCCACAATCCCATCTCCTCCCTTGTCCTCTCAGGATCTTGGGCACTCACACACAAGCGCCCAGTGTGAATTTGAAGCCAGTAGTTCCAGGATTCAAACCACAGTCCACTACATGGAAGTCCAGCGACGTAACCATTACACCATCTGCTGGTTCCTATTTTCTTTCTTTTTTAAAATTTATTTATTTCTTCCATGAACAAGAGAGACAGACACACACATAAAACACAGCACCCCCTTTCTCACCACCACCACCACCAGGGTCCTATTGCCAGGGTTCACTCCCAGTTTTCTATCAGCCTAGGAGAATGGGCAGGTGTGTAGCTGCTATACTCAGGGAGGTCTCTGGACTAGAAGCAAGAACCTTCCCTCTTGGGGAAGTGCTACGTTTTACTGCTGTGCCACCTTCTGATCCTGCATTTTTACTTATTTTTTGTAGACAGTGAAGTTCACAAATTTTTCCAATACTTTTTTAGCTCACTATTTAAAGAAACTAAGAAAAAAAGCCTACCTTAGACCATCTTAGACTACCTTAGACTATTAGGTAACTATCTCTTACCTTATGAGATAGTTAATGAAGCTCTAAGGAAGCATGAGATTATGAATCGGATGGTCTTGCGTGAACACAGTTTTGGTCTCACTTCTCTATCAAATAGATGTGGGAGGAGATTGATCTGTGCCTTACAGAATTCTTATGTGGATTGGTTGTAGAAATGAACTTTTATGTGAACGTTCATTTACTGGTTACATTACTGAAATTTCTTGTGTGTCTGGGCATTCAAATGGAGAGGACCAGAATACAGTGAGTAGAAGAAGGAGGACAAAAACCTCAAAGGAAATATTTTTGGTTCATAATGTTAATGACTGACAGGAATTATAATTGTTGTCCATACGAGTTTCCTTAATCCCTTTAACTGCATAAATGGAATTTTATCACTGTAGGAAGTCTTATTATTACTATTATTTTTAGGAGAGATTTTTGTTATAGGGCGTGTGCACTCGCCAGAGAAACAGAGAGAGACGGAGAGACAGAAAGTGAGAAGTCACCCCTAGGGATATGGCCATGCCACAATCCCTTCTCCTCCATTCTCCTCTCGGAATTTTGGGGATGCATGCACATATGTTCCGTGTGTTTCACACCACTGAGTCTAGGACCCGAACCGTGGCTGACTGTGTGGGTGTCCAGACGTAACCATTACTCCACCTGCTGGTCCCATAATTTTTATTATTATAGATGGTTTCCAAGGCCAAGCAAGTCTCATTGTAAGATGATGATATAATTCTATTTCTTTTAGTCTTCCAAGTGTATTTGTGATTACAGTTTAAAGTATACAAAGATAAGCATTGCAATTTTCTGTTCATCTGTTAATTTTTTACTTTGGAAAATAATAGTATCTTAATTTGTTATATGTTCTAAGGATCATCATAGGAAAGGTACAATAATCATCTTAGCAAAGGTACAAAAAACACATGAGAGTAGATTTCTATTCTTTTCTAGTACATTGGAAGTTTTAAAAAGTATATAAAAATGATATATCTAATTCACTGTTGGTAGGACATGTGTCAGTCCTTACATTTTGTTCTTCTTCAATATTATGTTCACTATTCTTGGTCTTCTGTCTCTTCACATAAACTTTAGAATCAGTTTGTTCATGTCCGTAAGGTAAATTGCTGAGAGTTTGATTGAAATTGCACTGAATTTATAGATCAATTTGGGAATAAATGATATGTTGGTAATATGGAGTCTTTTATCCATGAACATAGAACACCTCTCCATTTATTTAGTTGTTCTTTGATTTCTTTCACCAGGGTCTTTTTAGTTTTCCTCATAAAGGCCTTGTAAATGTTTTGTTAGATTTATATCTAAGTATTTCAGTTTTGGGTGTGCTAATGTGAATGGTATGGTATTTTTTAATTTCATTTCACTTATTCATTACTGGTATGTGAAAAAATCCATTGGCTCTGCCTATAACCTTGTATCTTACACACTTGCTATAATCACATATTAGTTTTAGAAAGGTTTTTTTTAATACTTTTGGACTTTCTATATAATCATGTCATAAGCAAACAAAGACTGTATTAGTTCTTCCTTCCAAATAAATATACTTTTTATTTCTTGTTCTTGTTTTATTACATTAAATAAAACCTCCAGTGTGTGATATTTAAAGTGTTTGAGTTTTTAATGTAGTTCAGTTTTTCAGTCTTTTAAAATTTTACATCAGGATAATAAATCATACTTAGGGTTTTAAATTTTATATTTCATTTTTATACTTTTTGGCTTCAGGTTTTTGAATTAAAATTTTGTTTCATGTAGAATTGAAGATGTAATATCTATTCCCAAACTGTATTTTTCTACACGATACCCAGTTTTTTCAATGTCATCTTATCTCTGTCATTTTGAAATAATATGTTTATTATATAACATATCCTTGCATATGTTTAGAATTCTTTTTGCTATTTCTTTTATATTCATAAATGTTTCTTTAGCATTGTTTACTCCATTATTTCTCGGACATTTTTGTTGTGATTAATACTGGTTTTATAGATACACCATTGTGCTTTAAAAATTTCTTATTCTTTTTTTAAAAAGAATTATTCATTTATTTAATTCTATTTGTTGTTGTTGATATTTTTAAATTTGACGAGAGAGAGAGAGAGAGAGAGAGAGAGAGGGTTAGCAAGAAAGCAAGCCACTGGGCTTGGGACTCAAACTGCTGTTGGCTATGGGCGTGTGTGCGTGCGTGTCCAAGATTCCAAAAGGAGAATGGAGGAGATGTGATTGTGGCATGGCCACCGCCTTGGCAGTGATTTCCCACTTTCTGTTTATCAGTCTCTGTCTCTCTGGTGAGTGCACACCAAGAGTAGTTCACATGCCCAGCTACGGTGGCATGTGCTGTGCATATGCTGTGCTCAGCAGGCTGGGATCATGTGGGAGACCTGAGTTCAAGTCCCGTTCCAACCTAAAGGCCAGGCACAGGAGCATGTGCCTGAAATTCCAGCAGTTCAGGGAGTCTAAGGCAGGAGGGTCACAGCACAGCCAGAACCTGTCTGGAAAAAAAAAAAAAAAAAAAAGAGCCAGGTAAGGGGGTGTGCATTTGTAGTCCCAGCCAGGAGGCTGAGGTGGAGGATCCCAACAGAACGAGTCTCTGTCTTTAAAAAGAAATAGGTCATGGGAACCAGCAGTTAGCGTAATGGCTATGTCGCTGGACTCCCACGTAGTTGACTGCGGTTCGCATCCTGGACCCGGTGGCTTAAAACTCACGCCAGGCGCGTGTGCGTGCATGCCCAAGATCCCGAGAGGAGAATGGAGGAGAAGGGATTGCGGCGTGACCATCCCCCCTGGGGGGTGATTTCTCGCTTTCTGTCTCTATGTCTCTCTCTGTCTGGCGAGCGCACGCGCCCTATAGCGAAAAACCTCTCCAAAAAAAAAAGAAAAGAAAAAAAAGAAATAGGTCAAAACAGACACTGTAGAGAGTATAAGTGGTGGGAATAGGGATAGGCCACTTGAGACAGTTAGATAACTTTTCAATCCATTTTTGAGAAAATGCATCTAATAGCATCTCTTTGTGTGTGTTTGTGTGAGTGTGTGCATGTATGTGTGAGTGTGTGTATGCATGTATGTGTGTGAATTAAAGAAATAATAGTCTGGCGATAGGTTTTCAGATGGTAAAACAGGGAGGCCAACAAACATTGCTTTCAGCAAGGTAGGAGTGTTTTTGTCCTTCAGCCGGGCTAACATCTGGTGTATCGGCTAAGGCGTTAGACTCCCACGTGACTGACTGCACTTCGGAGTCCCAGACCTGGCAGTTTGAAAATCACACCGGATGCATGTGTGTGCACGGCCAAAATCCCAGGAGGAGAAAGGAGGAGAAGGGATTGTGGTGTGGCCATCCTCCCTGGGGGCTGATTTCTCACTTCCCCTCTCTTTGTCTCTCTCTGACGAGTGCATACACCCTTATAGCAAAAACCTTTAAACAGTAACAACAACAAACAAGTAATACCCAGAAGTTGCCTATATCATTGTCTGCTGGTCAGAACTTGGTCACATGACTGGTAACTTCAGGAACAGTTGGGAAGTAGCTTTTTTCTGAACTCTGTGTGACAACCTAGAAACCCTCTTATCACGGAAGAAAAAGAAAAATGTAAATTGGGAGACAGAGAGGGGGAGGGGGAAGGGAGAAAGCAAGCCACAAGGTCCAGAACTGCGTCTGTGGTCAGCCACGTGGAGCGTCCAGCGCCTTAACCACCACAACATCTGTTGTCCCCAACCCCCCCCTTTTTTTTTTTTTTGGAGAGGTTTTTGCTATAGGGCGCGTGCGCTCGCCAGACAGACAGAGAGAGACATAGAGACAGAAAGCGAGAAATCACCCCCCAGGGGAGATGGTCACGCCGCAATCCCTTCTCCTCCATTCTCCTCTCGGGGTCCTGGGCACGTACGCACACGCGCCCGGCGTGAGTTTTAAGCCACCGGGTCCGAGACGCGAACCGCGGTCGACTACGTGGGAGTCCAGCGACATAGCCATTACGCTAACTGCTGGTTCCCCCCAACCCCCTTTTTAAAAAGGTTTTTGCCATAGGGCATGTGTCCTCGCCAGAGAGAGACAGAGAGACAGTGAGAGGGAAAGTAAGCAGTTGCCTCCCAGGGGAATGGTCCTGCTCTAAACCTTCTCCTCTGTTCTCCTCCTGGGATTTTGGGCACACACGCACACATGCCCAGCATGATTCTTAAGCCGCCAGGTACAGGACTAGAACCATGGTTGACCATGTGGGGGTCCAGAACCGTAACCATCATGCCACCTGCTACCTCCTTTCAGTTCCTTTTATAAATAGTAATAGATGAGTCAAGAAAAAAAAGTAACTGGGGACCAGCAGATGGTATAATCATTACATTGCTGGACTCCATATGGCCAACTGAGGTTCAAGGCCCGGACCTGGTGGCTTAAAACTCACATCAGGCAATTGTGCGTATGTGTCCAAAATCCCAAGAGGAGAATGGAGAAGGTACTGTGGCATGGCCATCCTCACTGGGGGGTGGGGTGGGGTGGGGTGGGTCTCTGTCTCTCCAGTGAGTACACATGCTTTATAGCAAAAATCTCTCCCTAGAAGGGACCAGCAGTTAGCGTAATGGGTATGTTGCTGAACTCCCATGTGGCTGACTGCGGTCCGAGTCCCAGACCCAGTGGCTTAAACTCACGCCAGGCACGTGTGTGTGCATGCCCAAGGTCCCGAGAGCAGAATGGAGGAGAAGGGATTGCGGCATGGCCATCTTCCCAGGGGGTGATTTTTCGCTTTCTTACCCTCTCTGTCTTTCTGGCGAGCTCACACTCCCTATGGCAAACCCCCCCCCCCCCCCAAAAAAAAAAAATCTCTCTCTAAAGAAAAGAAAAGAAAAAGGTGATTTAGATATTTTTCAGACAGGTGATAAGCACACTTTTCATAATAGATAGGTCCTAAGAAATAAAAAAGTATAGTTAGAGGCAGAAGCTGTGATTGTACCCCATCTCATATTTTTCTACCACGTGTTACCTCTTCCTTGTTTTTGAGGAAAAGTCAGCATGTTCCCAGTGAGTGGTCCAGGGAAAACATCTTTTCTTTGAAGTATTAGGATTTTCTGTGAGCTGCAGTCTTTGTAGTTTTATAAATCTTTTGAAGAAAAGATAATTATTTTTGGTCTGCATTCATTGCTTGGTTTTTGAAAATACAGGTGATGTAGGTTAGTGATTATTTTCACCTTACAGCCTTTTATTAATATAACTATATAGGAGAAAAATGACCATCACATCCAGTTAAAGTCCTCATGCACACTTGTAAAGGTTTCTCGAAATTTTGGAAGAAGATGCCTTAAAATTTCTATAATCTGTGTATTAAACTATAACCTATAGAAAGCATGTTATGCCACCCTGAAGGTTGCTATAAAAATTGTTTATGAAGTTCAGGCCAAGACTAAAATATGTGGAAAGGGAGAGTTTTGAAAAATGTTCTCTCTAGCAAAGGGACCAAATCACGCTAAAATGCAGAAAAAGACTATACATCAGTTTCCAGGCTACATTATTCAAAAAAATACAACCATAAAAAAGGTAATAAGATTACATTTTCACATTTCATGGCTAGTAAAGTGCATTAGGCTGCTCAGATATTCATAACTTACTGTGACATTCGGGAAGATTACATTTTGTAGTGCAGAGCCATTACTACAGCTCAGATAATAACTAGCCAATGCCCGGACCTGGATTATGATCCCTGTCATTGGAAACAAATTTGTGTTTTGAAGGTTGATCAGCTTCAAATAACTATTAGAAAGGGTTAACATGACATACTGTGGAGACTGAGCATGGTTTTTAGGGATAATAGATATGCATACATACAGTATATCAAACATGCCACCCATTTGTATGTACAAATTTCTGCCATCAATTTTCTCCTTGAAAGGCATATTTTATAATATTTAAAGCAATGGAGGCATATTTAAAACACCTGTCTGGATACTGCACTGTCAGGATAAACTCAATTTAAAAGCTGGTGAAATATTTGGGGCTTTTTTGGAAATTACTTTCAAAAATTAATTCTAGAGCTTCTTGGAAGGATGGTTGCTGATGGTAATATACACAGATCAAAATGAAAGATGGATGCAAGTGATGCTAAGGTGAAGGTAAGGTCTCCCAAGTTAGTCGGGAGAAGGATTTCGACTCATATCTATGCAGAAGATGCATACTTGTGGGAAGGAATGTTCACACTCTTAGACTTTATTTTCTTGGTAGTAAAAGTGTTTTCAATCTGTTGGTTGGTTTGCCTTGTATTAAAGTCGAAGTGTATATGTTTTTAAGAAGTTCCTTGTTGTCCTCAGCGGAGAAGGTTTCGTTTTTCTGTCCTCTGGAAAACATTGCTATTGAGTTTGTCTTCTTTACTGCTGTCTCTAAATGATTTTCACAAAGCCTTTTCTCGTCCAGCTATTGCCCCCAATTTTAGATAATATTATATACAATAGCATAGAATTATTCCTTTTTTTTTTTTACGGCCCTCATATTTTTGTTTGTTTGGCTACCTTTCTGAATCTTTCTCCTTCTTCCCCATAAGAAGCTTTTCTTATGCCTGATGATTTGGCCATTCCTTAATTTTACATTTGTCTTCTATGTGGATGGGTGGGCCTTCCAAATGACCTTGGAAGAAGATTGATGTTCTTACCTCTGGACCAGACCTTTCTACTGCCTACACTGATTTAAGTGTATGTTTACCAAAAGCTCATGGGATGAAATTTCTGATGTGGATGTTTCTATAGCTTTTGTAAGTCTTTGGTATCTGGTGCTGGTTGTCTCCGCCTGGTTTAGTCGGTACGTCTTGACGTAGCACTGAATGCTCAGTGTCGCTGTGTCGCTCTCTGGGCATACTTCACCAGGAATGCGTGCATCACCGGGCCCGCTTCATCTCATTCTCACCAGCTCTAAGCATTAGTAACTTTAATAATAGTGAAGTTTTATTTAGTTTTTTTTTTTTTTTTTTTCATTTCCGTTTGCCATTTGGGTTTCTTCTGTGAATTGACTATTAATGTTTTTCCTAAAATGTTTCTTCTTTAGAGCCAGTCGGTGCAGTGGTTAAACAGAGTGTTCTGTGGGGCAACCTTCTAGATGGGAAGGTTCTATGTTCAAGTCCAGAGAACTCCCTGAGTATGTTTGCTCAGGTTGGTTGAAATTGTGGGTAGATTATGGTGTCAAGACTCTGTTGGAGTTAATGGGTCTCTGTCTCTCTTGCTCATGGAAGAAATAAAGAAACTTAAACAGAACAAAACAAAACAACAAAAAACCCAACCCAAACTCTCTCTCTTTTTTTTTTTTTTTAAGAGGTTTTTGCTATCGGGCGCGTGCGCTCGCCAGACAGACAGAGAGAGACAGAGAGACAGAAAGCGAGAAATCACCCCCCCCAGGGGGGATGGCCACACCACAATCCCTTCTCCTCCATTCTCCTCTCGGGATCTTGGGCACGCACGCACACGCGCCCGGAGTCAGTTTAAGCCACTGGGTCCGGGACGTGAACCGTGGTCGACTACATGGGAGTCCAACGACATAGCCATTACTCTAACTACTGGTCCCCCCAAACTCTCTTTTCAACAAATTGAAAATTTCTTAATTATTTATCCTTATATACGTTCTATTTCTATAAATTATTATTTTTTTGTTTGTGAATTTCTTATATTTGTGGCCTCACGTTTAACTTTTTATGTTTTAATTCATCCGGAATTTATTTTAGCACCCCTCGGCCCCATGGGGAATGGTCATATTTCAGTCCCTTCCCCTCCATTTCTGTCTTTTTGGGAATTTGGGCACGCATACACACGACTGGTATGCTTTTCAAGCTGCAAGGTCTGGGAGTTGAACCGTACAGTTAGCTATGTGGGATCCAGCTACCTTAGCCACCATGTCACCAGCTGACCCTGTCTTTATTTTATTTGGCAGAAGGCATGTGTGCTTGCCACAGAGAGACAGAGACGGAGAGGGAGAAAGCACCCCCCAATGGGGCATGGTCACACCAGTCCCTTCCCTTTATTTTCCATCCTGTGGGGATTTTGGCTCACATGCACTTTCACTCTGAGTGTCTTACAAACAGCTGGGCTGAGATTTGAACCGTGGTTGGCTGTGTTGGATCTGGCTCCTTAACCCAGCACACAGTTTTCATAGTTATGTTTTACCATTTGCTCAATGATTCTTCTACTGTTTTGAACAGAATTTTCCTTGGCTATTTTCACATACTTAATTTCCAGATAGAAATTAGAATCACTTTGTTATATTTTTAGGGGGAAAAAAATCACATTGGGATCTTTAATGGTGTTGTGCCGAATTTATAGACTCATTTGTGAAAAGTGAGCAGCTTGAAAGGATGACAGTTCCCATCCAGCGACAACTCTGTTCATTTACCAAACTTAGAAAAGCCTCAACATCCTTAGAGGCCACACTGAGATAACATCTCACCCCCTTAGAGTGGCTATTGTCAGGAACACAAAAAACAGGCCCACTCAACATGGTGGCACAGTCGGCCACAGACTGAAACAGCGCTGGAGGCCCTGTGGCCAGATGCGGGTTTGGACCCTGGGTCAGCTTGAAAACACACTAGGCTCATGTTCACGCTCCCAGGATCCCGAGGAATGGGGTGGAGAGGTCACCGCGTAGTGAGATCCTGCTGAGGGAGGCTTTCTCGTGAGTAAACAGAGTCAGTAATAAATGCCGGTGAGGGTGACCTGTCACACTGCTGGTGGACATGAGTGGGGAGACAGGCAGATGACGTTTGGTGGAAACCACGTGCAGTATACTATATAAAATGCAGTAGGTGAAGGGAGTTCACAACAACTTACTGCATATCTCGGTAACTAACAAAGAATTTTGAATGTTTCCAACCCAGCCTAACGAAAATGATTGAGATGATGGATATGCTAATTACGCTGATTTAATTTTATGCATTATCTTCCTGTGTGGAAAAAATCATATCGTGCCCCATAACTATGCACAAGAATTACATTTCATTAGAAAAGGAAGAAGGAAGAAAAAGGAAGTAGAAAAGGAAGTTAAAACTTAGTTTTTAAAAATGTCTTATATATCGAAAAAGTGTGTCCTGGAAATTTATACTTACGGTTTGTGTCAGAAATTAAGTTGTTTGAAAACGCTACTATGTTTTCTGTTAGATACTACACCTATTTAGGAAGTTGGGGTCAGCAGGTGGAATGGTGGTTAGCGCGCCAGACTCCCACATGGCTGATGGTGGTTTGAGCCCTGGACCTAGTGGCTTGCTTTTTCTGTCTTTCTCTCTCTCTTTCTCTGTCTCTCTCTGGTCAAATAAAAAAAAGAGATAATAATAAAATGAAATAATTATTAAAAAAAGAGAAGTTTGTCATTTTATGTTATATATTTAGTTTCAATCCACACAGAATGACTTTGTGGACTGAAGTGATTGATTGGCTCTCGTTCTTATGTTCTTTATTTCCATCAAGGCAAAGATTTCCAGCATGCATGGCAGAAGTCTAGTATTTTCTAAATAAGCCGCTTCGGAAGAAGCTCTGCGCAACGTGAGATTTACTGTCGATTCCCACAAATAAGGGCAGGCTGTTTTTGTCTTATGTATCAGTGTTCCACCATTTCCCCAGGGCCTGGATATATTGCATTAGACATTAAGTAAAAGTGTGGTGAAGAGTTTATACATCAACTAAGTAGCAGAGGTGTGTATTTTGTGGTGGCTGTAGATAGAGGTGTGGAATCTGACACTTCACTTAGGGATGTCCTGTGAAGGCCAGGGTGCCTCAGTGTGTCAGCGTGGGACGCTGACAGCTGGGGGGCTGTTCTGGTAGGTTCCTCACGTGCTCCTAATGCTCGGTGCCTGCACCGATGGTAGTGGTTCAGTGTTTGGGTGACGTCTCTGCATAGCGTCGCTATTACATTGTGCTGATGGTTGATGCTGCTGTCAGAGGACGCTGAGCTCACCAGAGAGAGAGAGCACATCCCTCCATCAGGTATGATCACACTGCAATCCCTTACCTCCATCTCTCCTTCCCGGCAGAACCTGGGTACATGTGCACAGCCCAGTGTGTTCCCCAAGTCACTGCGGCTGGGACCCAACTGCGGCTGGTCACGTGGGATTTGCCTCCCAGTACACAGCACTTAACCACTGTGCCACAGGGCCAGCCCTGTGCTGAATTTTACATATTATACAGTCCCTTCTCCACTCTCCTCTCGGCAGCCCTAAATTTTTAATTAAATGATCTTTGTTCTATTTAGATGACGCTTTTATCATACCATAATATACAAATAATGTGATTATTACATTATATATAATATATTGCATATATACAATATATAAACATATACACACACATTGTATATATATACAAATACACACTCTATTATTACATCTAACTCATATATACAATATATGAACACATATACACACACATTGTATATATACACAAATACACACTCTATTATTACATCATGAAATAATAGTGACCACTGTTAACTGTACCTGTCAGGAATTGTTAGAAGCACCTATTAATGGCAGCGCTCCTTCTTCACTATTTTATGAAGTCGATAACCTCATTACAACACTTGAGGGGGACTAGCAGTTAGCATAATGGCTATGTCGCTGGACTCCCATGTAGCCGACCGTGGTTTGAGTCCCGGACCCGGTGGCTTAAACTCACACCGCATGCCCAAGATCCCGAGAGGAGAGTGGAGGAGAAGGGATTGCAGCATGGCCATCCCCCCTGGGGGGTGACGTCTCGCTTTCTTTCTCTCTTTCTCTCTCTGTCATTCTGGTGAGCACACGCGCCCTATAGCAAAAATCTCTCTCAAAAAATAAAAAATAAAAAATCACTCAAGGGATAGTAAAGTGAAGAACTTGTTTTTAAAGTTGTGCTTTCAGTTAAGTGACAAAGTCAAAATGAGAACTTTGGATGTAAAGCCGTCTAGAGCAAAGTGCTCTTCCCCTATAGTTCACCATCTTAACCAGTGAGCTCTTCTCTACCGAATGCCCACGGGTAATTTGGTCAAAAGCATTGGTAAACAGAGATGGTTATCAGTCTGCTTACCAGAGCCGCTTTCCTGAAACTGTATTCCATGGAGACTCACCTACATTTGAGGAACTGCACGAGACTCACCCTTGACCCAACCCTGAATAGAATCTATGTTCCCTATTGTGGAAAACTTTATGAGCTGATAATTGAAAAAGGAAAAAAAAAAAGGGTGAAAGAACTGGAGGGTATGGTCTCAGGGATGGCAACTGCAGATGCTGGAGACAGTATGGGAGAGGTAATGGGAATGAGTGATGGAGGGTGGAGGGGAGGGATTCAGGGAACGAACATCACGCTTGATGGACACAGGGGTGAAGGGTGGTCTGTTGATGATGATGTATGTGGTGGTATCATTGTCTTGACTAATGTGAACTGTACTCATGCTGGGAAAAACCATGCTGTACACTGTAAAGATGTGCAATGAAAAAAAACATATCAGCACTCTGGCAGAAGGAGAAAGATCTGAAGATATGATAGTGGAAAGGATAAATGTAGATACCAGAGGCTGTAAGGGAGGGTAGTGGGTGGTAGGGAGTGGGTGGTAGAGAGTGGGCGTGAGGGGCAAAGGGAAGAATCATTTAACACCAAAAAATGTAGAGTTCTCTGTTGAAAACTATATACATATATGTATATTGTATACATCATAATGGGGACTTTATGTAAAATGTGAATTTAATTAATCTGAGAAAGAAAAATAAAAAAAATAAAAATAAAAGCATCGACTCATCAGTCTGTTTCAGTCTTTTCATTTCTATGACTTACCGTATTGTTTTAATATTCAGTAGTTCTGACCTTCTCCGATTACTCATCTTTTTCAGAAGATGTTTTAGCTACTGTTGAGAGTGTTCTCTATGAAATTTAGAATTACTTTGTCCTGTATTCCCCAGAGACCCTCACCCCTAAGCAACCATTGATCTCTCTTCTGTTTTTCAAGTTTTACGTTTCCAGTTTCTTCTGTAAATGAACTGCACTGTAGTAACTATTTATGTCTGGCTTCTATTATCCCGCATGGTTTTTAGATTGATCCCTGTTGTTAACTGAATCAAAAGTTTTATTGCCAACTTCTCTCACCTGTCGTAATTTCGCAGGTGAAGCCCTTGGATTTTTCACATATTTTGAGTTTTACCATATCTTCTGTAAATAATTGTAATTTAAACCCTTCCTTTCAGATATTTATACCTGCTGCCTTCTTTGGATTAAATGTGACTTCTGTGTTTTCAGAGTAATATTCAATGATAGTGATAATAGCACATTGTAATCATTTTTTTTTTAAGAGAGGTTTTTGCTATAGGGCACGTGCGCTCGCCAGACAGACAGAGAGAGACATAGAGACAGAAAGCGAGAAATCACCCCCCGGGGGGATGGCCACGCCACAATCCCTTCTCCTCCATTCTCCTCTCAGGATCTTGGGCACGCACGCACACACGCCCGGCGTGAGTTTTAAGCCACTGGGTCCAGGACTTGAACCGCGGTCGACTACGTGGGAGTCCAGCGACATAGCCATTATGCTAACTGCTGGTCCCAGCACATCGTAATCTTGTTGCTGATTTTCATGAATATCATTCCAGTTTGCCTCTTTGAGCATGATACTAGCTTTTCAGGTACAGAAGTTTTTTTTTTTTTTTTTTTTTTTTAAATTAAAGTCTTTTTTCAGTTAAATGTAGAAAGTAAGATGGAAATATAAAACCAGATGTCACAGAGAAAGCAGATACCACAGGAAATAACAGCTGCAGAGCCACCGAGGGGTGCTTAAAAGCATAATGAGAAACAAGACCCTTAGATAATCTGAAACTATTCTCCACAAGGTGCTAAATAATTTCAGAATGAAAAAGAGTAACTTTAAAGGAGAGAAATCTGGCAGGTACAACTTTGAGCAAGTGGTCAAAGTCAGCTGCATCAGTATCTAGACACCTTGCCATCAGATATTATCTGAAATGATACGCCACAGAGGGCACATCCCTTCTGTGGTGTTCTTGCCAAAAACAAATGACATGGAAGAGCATTCAGACCAGATGGTCTGTAAAATAACTGGCAAATTTACAGAACACTTTTATTGAAGAGTGTCAAAGCCATGAACCTCAAAAGTCGCCTGTGTAACTGTCTCAATTTGGAGGAGACTAAGGGGATGCTGTTTTGGATTCTAGGAAAGAGAACAGGTGAAATGGTGTGTGAAATAACAACATCCGAGGAATATCCGTAGATTGGTTAATAGTATTGTAAGTTTGAATTTCCTGGAATTAATGATTATGCAGACTATCACATATGTGTTAGGGAAAGCTGGATGAAGGGTATACAGGAACTCTGTACTATGTTTGCAACTCTTCTAAACATGCTAAAAAGGGCCAGCAGATGGCAGAGTGGTTATGTCGCTGGACTCCCAGCTGGATGACCCTGGTTTGGGTCCCAGACCCAGAGGTTGAAACTCACTTTGGGATGTGCACATACATGTCCAAGGTCCTGGGAGGAGGATGAAGGAGAAGAGATTGTGGCATGGCCGTCTCCCTTGGGGGGTGATTTCTCACTTTCCCCACTGACTGTCTCTGTCTCTCTCCAGCAAGCGCCCTAAGGCAAAACCCTCTTTTAAAAAAAGCTATATAAAACTAGCAACTAATAACCACAAAACAAAGTTCTATATTATAGGGTCTACTCCTCTTGTTCGGACTGTGTGTTTTTATTTACAGACAATCTAATTTCTTGCAGCTAGGTTATGTAGAGTGGAATATTTTGTAAGGTATTAGATTAGATTTTCTGGGAGGGCAAGGGTAAACTGAGCAGGGACACCCCATAGCAGGACCACGTAACTAGGAGAACCGACCCAAACGCCGCAGGGCACTGTTTTAGTAAAACCATGGCTGTCTTGTCCTTGTACTGCTTGGTACTGACGATGCAAAGAATTGTACGCCAAACTCTCTGCCAGAACTTTCCTAGAAGCACCAAATGTCTTCAGCACTGTGTTTGCCAGGAGTTCTGGTCTCTCGGTGTAGATCCTGGTCCTCGTGTTGTTCGTTTCCATTCTCAGTCTCATGCCACTTTCAGTTTTTGGCAGAGCTTGGGACATGTGTCAGTCCCTGTCTGCCAGGCGTTTTAATTATATTCTGGTTCCGAGCCTTCCTGCTTTCCTGGAGTAAATGATACTTGCCCGTATCTGCATTTTTTTATGAGCTCTTCGATTGTGTTTGGTAAAGTTCACTTTCAACGACTTCTCACCTACCTTTGAGTTTAGGAATGCATAATGAAAAACTAAAAAGTATTTGAAAAGAAAAAAGTACAGGTGAATCATGTGTGAAACGACAGATCTTTTAAAAACCTAGTATTGGTTATGTCGTTGGACTCCCATGTAGTCGATTGTGGTTCGAGTCCTGGACCCGGTGGCTTAAAATTCATGTTGAGCATGCCCAAAATCCCAGGGGAAGAATGGAGGAGAATAGAGTGCGGCATTGCCACCACCACCCCCACGTTGACTTTGATTTCTCTCTTTCTGTCTCTCTCCAGCAAATGCATGTGCCTCATAGCAAAATCTCTCTCTCTCTCTAAAAAAAAAAAAAAAAAAGAAAGAAAGAAAGAAAGAAGGAAACAATTATAGAGCTGATTTAGATTTTTATTAGCAATAGAATAGTAGGTAATGATTTACCTAAGGCAACCTGTATTTGTTTTTGTTGAAAAATAATTTAATTTTTATATTGAAAGTGTTACTTGACATTGTACTATCTAATTTTGAAAAACTTTTTAAAATTAATTAATTTAGTTTAGGTTTTGCCATAGCATGTATGTTCTCTTAGAGGATGGGGGGAGAGTGAGAAATAATCCCCCAGGGGCGATGGCCACACTGAAATTCCTTCTCTTCCATTTTCCTCTTGGGATTTTAGGCATGCATGTATACTCGCCTGATGTGATTTTCAAGACACTGGGTCTGGGGCTTGAACCATGATTGGCCATGTGGGAGTGGGAGTCTACTATGCTACCTGCTGGCCCCAGGAGCTTTATTTTTAAGGGCTGTATGTTTCTAAAAAAACGAACCTTTTTTTTTTTTTTTTTGTTGCTGATCTAAAGTTTAGATGCGACCCTGATCTCAAAGGAGCAAATACCCTGCTGTTGTAGGAGGACAGTTTGATTTGGAAATGAACTTCATTATCCAAGAGGGTGAGAGTATCATCTGCATGGTAGAGCTCCTGGAAAAATGCGACGTTACTTGCCAAGCAGAAGTCTGGAGCATGTTCACGGCTATCCTCAAGAAAAGCATACGGAATCTTCAAGTCTGCACGGAAGTAGGCCTTGTTGAAAAGGTGCTTGGGAAGATTGAACAGGCTGACAATATGATAGCAGGTATGACTTCTTTCTGTAGGACGATGTATGCAAAGAAATGAAGTCCAATGATTAAATAACTGGTTTTTTTTTTCATTTAGCAACATTTATTTAAGAACTATTTGAGCATGCATCAACTACAAAACTTTAGTATCTGAATCCATAATAGGCACCATAAACACTGTATATTTTAAATCTTCAAGCAATAGAAGTGGCTTAATTATTTTATTGTTTTACTTTGTTTCAGATCTTTTAGTTGACATGTTGGGAGTGCTGGCTAGCTATAATTTGACAGTTCGAGAACTAAAGCTGTTCTTCAGTAAACTTCAAGGAGATAAAGGACAATGGGTAAACAAAATCTTCACACTTGTTGATATTTGAAAGTGAACTCCTCCCTAAACGCATTAGTAGCTTATAGGTAACTGATATCATTACATATGGAGTAAACCTCAAATTGAGGGGAAAAGAGGAATTAAAATAACATTAAGATTGGGACTGGCAGGTGGTGTGGTGGTTAAGGTGCTGGACTCCCGCATGGCCGACCACAGTTTGAGTCCTGGACCTGACGGCTTGCTTTCTCACTTTCCTTCTCTCTCCTTCCCTGTCTCTGGTCAAAGTGAAAAAGTAATAAATAAATAAAATTAAATAAATAATTTAAAAAATAGCATTAAGGTCTATATAGCTACTTTTGCTATGCCTAGGGCATGGGTGTGGACTAAGAAATGGGTCTTCTAGGTAGGCTAATAATTTGGTCTTTCCTCAATTGTTAATGCTTTAAATATACATTCAGCATTTATTAGAGAAAAAAAGGTAAGGACCAAGAAAGAAAGAGTTAGCTAGGAGCCCATAGTTTTTCTTTCATTGACCTGAGTTACCTGTGGCCCTTAAACTTGAATAACCCACTAAGCAAAAAGAAGTCTGCTATTAATGGTAACTACTCTCCTTAAATGTAGTTTGGCGGTCCTTTGCAGTAGGTGATGGGGATTGTGTACTTATTTTGAAATCTAGTGCCTTACCAGACTGTTTTGTTCTACATTAGAGGAATACTAGTAAATATTTTCTCCATTCTCTTTAAGTACTGTGTAATCATAGTCACTTTAACGCACTTTTCTTCTAATTCTGTAGTCTCTGTCATTTTCCAGGTTTCTTTTTAATGCATTGATTTTGCTTTTTTCATGTCATACATTTCTTTACAAACATACCTAGTATGCTATGAGTTTAAGAATTTGATCCATTTTGAGGACTTAGGACTACACCTCTTAAGATGTTCTTTGTAGCTCTTAAATAGATGAATCAAAACATCCTTATTTCTTCAGCAGTTGTCTTACTGTAAAGAAAGGTGCAGCAAATCCAGTCCACAGCACAGAGTCACCTTAACTAGTAATCGCCCCTTATTTTCCACTGAAAACGGCAGATTCTTCTCTGTGTTCCCCTCATAGTGGCTCCTTTGGACCACAAAAGCTGACCCTCTGGCTCTGGGCCCTGCATAGTGCTGTTAGGACATGCAGAGTCCGAAGGCAGAAGAACCAGCAGCACTGCATTGGGCCCTCCTTTTTTATGGCCTTGTTCTCTAGCTCTAGGGACAAAAAAGGGGATATTGCTCTTGTTATAGGTCACAGTTTCCTGTTCCTTATGGCTACTAATTTTAGACATCATAACATTAGACATAGTGAGTTGTACATACATTTAAAGAAGTTTTTCTAAGCCATTTTTCTTTATTCAGGTAGAATGCTTGCACACATGAGTGAGAGTGAGACACACACACACACACACACACACACAGAACTGCCCTTCACAGGGCCTGATCCTGCTCTGTTCCTTTTCCTCCAGTCCTCCAGCCCTTTGGATCTTGGGCGTTCATGTACATGCCTGGTGTGTTTCAGGCTGACTTGGCTAAGAATTCAAACTGTGGTGACCATGTGGAACGGTTACCGTGTGGACTCTCACTGCTCTTGAGTGGCACATTGCCACTGTGTCACAGAGCGCAGTGGTTATTTTTTAAATTTAATTTTATTTCTTCATTCATTTATTTTCATTTGATCAAAGAAAGACAGGCACACTGAGAGAAGGAAAGTGAGAAAGCAAGCCACCAGGCCCGGGACTCGAACCATGGTCAGCCACGTGGGAATGTCCAGCGCCTTAACCACCGCCATGCCACCTGCTGGCCTCCGCAGTGGTTATTTTTAAAGTCAGGTTATTTTTTGTGTGAATGAGAGAGACAGAGAGCTAGACACAGAGACAGTAGCACCACCAGCAGGGTCTTGATGCTACAATCCACCAGTATCTCAGCCAGCCCTGGATCATGGACGGGCTGATATGTTTAGGGAGGTCTCTGGCAGCCTCTCCATGCTGGCCAGCCTGGCTTTATTGCCCCACCACCATCAGGCCGTCGTCATACATATTTTTAAGGTTATTAGGCTGTTTATGGAGGCAGATAAGTTAGTTGTAGGTCAATTTTATTCTTTATGGCTACTTCACTTTTTTGTTTTGTTTTGTTTTAGTTTGCATATAGCATGTATTTGGGTGAGCAGGGAAAGGGAGGGGAAGAAAAAGGGAAAGTGTACTTTTGTAATTGACCAGTGTGGTTAATTGAAAATTTCTTGATCACTTGAGAATGATGCTCTCCATTTAATATTTAAGTAAAAGGTTGCTAAATTATTTTCTTTCTTTTTTTTAGTTATTTAATTTTTTAAATCATCATCATTATTATTTTTAAAAATTTGCTAAAGGGCACATGAGAGAGAGAGAGAGAGAGAGAGAGAGAGAGAGAGAGAGAGAGAGAAAGCAAACCACCAGATCTGGGACTTGAACTATAGTTAGCCATGTGGGAGTCCAGCATCTCAACTACCACACCACTTCCTGTTCCCCAGGTTGTTGAACTCATTACACAATTAGTAATGATAACTCATAGCAGCTATCAAAATAAGATGAGGCCAAATCATCAGTTTCACTTCTATTTTACCCTGTTTCTGAACTTTGAACTTTTTAATTTTTAGTTTGCTATTGGACATGGACACTCACCAGAGAGAGAGGGAGAAGTGAGAAAGCAACCCCTATTGGGGGTGGCCATGACTCAGTCCTGTCTCCATTGTCTTGGGATTTGGGGCACGCATGCCCATGTGCCCAGTGTTGTTGATTTTTTTTTTTTTTTTTTTTTTGAGAGGTTTTTGCTATAGGGTGTGTGCGCTCTCCAGAAAGACAGAGAGAGACAGAGAGACAGAAAACGAGAAATCACCCCCCAGTGGGGATGGCCACGCCGCAGTCCCTTCTCCTCCATTCTCCTCTCGGGATCTTGGGCACGCACGCACACGTGCCCGGCGTGAGTTTAAGCCACCGGGTCTGGGACTCGAACCGCGGTCGACTACGTGGGAGTCCAGCGACATAACCATTATGCTACTGTTGGTCCCCACAGTGTTGTTTTTCAAGCCATGGTCTGGAACTTGAATCATATAGTTGTCCATATAGGATCCAGCACCTTAACCCCCATGTTCTAGCTGTCTGTGAATTTTGAACTTTGTTTGTTCTTTAGGTTTTTGCCTTAAGGCACATGTGCTCACTGGAGAGAGGCAGAAAGAGGGAAAGAGAAATCAACCCCCCCCTAGGAGGATGGCCACACCGCAGTCTCCTCTCCTCCATTCTCCCCTTGGGATTTTGAGTGCGGGCACACACACACACCGGCCCCAAGGACTTTGAACTTTTTTCTTCCCCCTTAAGAATTGTTTTATTTATTTATTTATTGTTATTATTTATTTATTTATTTATTTGGAGAGATTTTTGCTATAGGGCGCGTGTGCTCGCCAGGCAGACAGAGAGAGACAGAGAGACAGAAAGCGAGAAATCACCCCCCAGGGGGGATGGTCATGCCACAATCCCTTCTCCTCCATTCTCTTCTCGGGATCTTGGGCACGCACGCACACGTGCCCGGCGTGAGTTTTAAGCCACCGGGTCCGGGACGTGAACCGCGGTTGACTACGTGGGAGTCCAGTGACATAGCCATTACGCTAACTGCTGGTTCCCTTGTTGTTATTATTTTTGACATGAGTTTTACCAGAGAAGGACAGAGAGAGAGAGAGAGAGAGAGAGAGAGATAGAGAGAGAGAGATATCAAGCTGCTAGGTCCAGGACTCAAACCATAGTCAGCCACGTAGGAGTTCCAGCACCTTAACCTCCACGCCACCTGCTGGCCCCAAGAACTTTGAACTTTTAGGAAAGAGAATTATTGTACATTTTATCTTATTTACTTTTGAACTGAATAAAATGATGTGTATTTTTTTAAAAGAATTATTTAACTTTATTTATTATGATATCTTCATTTGACCAGCGAGAGAGAGAGGAACGGGGGGAGGGAGAGAGAGAGAGAGAGAGACAGACAGACAGACAGACAGAAAGAGAGGAAGGGAAAGTGAGAAAGCAAGATGCCAGGTCTGGGACTCAAATGGTGGTTAGCCATGTGGGAGTCCAGCACCTTAACCACCACACCACCTGCCGGCCCCAATAATGTGTATCTTGCTGTGCTTTGCTTTTCCTTGTAAATGAGAAAAAAAATTTTTTAATTGTTCATTTGTTCATGTATCAGAGACTTAGGGATCAAAGAGAGTAATGAAATAAGGGTAATGCTAGCACTTTTATACATACTATGTAGCAGAGGTGAACTGCAGAGTGAAACAGGAATGTTTAAGACATCCTGAGTTCAGGAGAGACTGCTCTGAGAAAGGGACCTTTAAGATGCATTTTAAAGAACGGGATTTCGATTTTCCCTAAAGATTTCCTTGATTCAGAGGGGGATGGAGTCGGCCTGGTGAGAACGTTCGCAGCGCATGGCCTACCTTGAGCTCCGTCCCTGGTGGAGAAGACTGAGAAGAGGCATTGCGTTTAGAATGCAGGGAGAGGACAGTGACAGGAAAAACACGGCTGGAGAGCTAGAGAAAACATCTCCTGGGCCGTTAAGGGCTGTAGTTTCCATTTCAAAGGCTGCAGAAAGCTATGGGAGAGAATGTAATTTAATGGTGATAGTATAGTGGTTAAAGCACCGACTCTGGACTCAGAGTTCTGAGCCTCACTTTGCCGGCTACGGCCTGCGTGCCTCAGATTCCTCCTCTGTAAATTGGGGACAGTAACAGCACCACTCCGTAGGGTGGGTATGAGGTCAAAATATTTTGTTTTTAAAGTACCTTTTACAATGGAGCACAGTAAACATCATTTAAGTGTTTGTTGAAAAGTATTTTAAACAGAAGGGACTAGTGGGCTATGTAGTTTATATATATAAATAAATAAAAAAAATATATACACACACACACACACATACATGTATATATGTATACACACACACATACATACATGTATATATGTATACACACATCATACATATGCTATTTTTTTTTTTCCCAAGTGAGTTTGTTTTTACTATAGGGCATGTGCAGTCACTGCAGAGACAGAGAGACAGAGAGACAGAAAGCGAGAAGTCCTGGGGGAGTGGCCACACTGCACTCTCTTCACTTCCATTCTTCTCTCAGGATTTTGGGCATACACGCACCGACATGCACCTGACATGAGTTTTAAGACCCTGGGTCTGGGACTTGAACTGTGGTCAACTTCGAGGGAGTCCAGCGACGTAACCATTATACCATCTGCTTGTCCGTATAGTTTATATTTTTAAAAGATTATTTTTGGTGCAGTATGAGAATGGTTTCAAGTATCTTATAGTAACTCATTCATCAAATACCCAATATGTCTTACAGTATGAACGATAGAGAGTATGTTATTTTTAAGATGGTTGAAAATGCCTTTTGTTATTTTATATACTTCTTAGTTCATAGCACTGTTTAGTCATTCTTGTGTATATTAAAGTGTGACTGGGGTCAGCAGGTGACGTGGTAGTTAAGGTCGACCATGGTTTGAGTCCTGGAACTGCTGGCTTGCTTTCTCACTTTCCCTCTCTTTCGTTTCTTTTTTTTTGAGAGGTTTATGCTATAGGGCGTGTGCACTCACCAGAAAGACAGAGAGAGACAGAGAGACAGAAAGTGAGAAATCATCCCCCGGGGGGATAGCCACACCGCAATCCCTTCTCCTCCATCCTCCTCTTGGGATCTTGGGCGGGCACGCACATGCGCCTGGTGTGAGTCCCAGCGTGAGTTTAAGCCACTGGGCCTGGTACTCGAACTATGGTAGACTATATGGGAGTCCAGTGACATAGCTATTATGCCATCTGCTGGTCCCTACTTCTCTTTCTTTCTCAGACTCTCTCAGGTGAGCACACCTGCTCTGTAGCAAAAAGTTTTAAAAAATCAATAAGATCAATAAGTTTTCAAAAGCATGACTATTAATATAAGCCTTTTTGTCGTATGGTGGGTAACGCGCTGATCATTGTTGATTCTGCTCACAGCCTCCACATGCGGGGAAGCTGCTGACGGTGTTAAAGCACATGCCTCAGAAGTACGGTCCTGATGCCTTTTTCAACTTCCCAGGCAAGAGCGCTGCCGTAAGTACCCGTGAGGAGGAAGTCTCTCGGAGCTCTCCTTTCCTCTGCTGCGGGGGTAACTGCACATGCCTCTGACGGGGTCTGTGTTAGGTGCAGACCTCTGCGTGAGCGACATTAATCCTCATGACAGTTGTGCATGTTACCTTTTCCTGTTTCAGAAGTGAAGACATAGAGGCTCAGAGCAGCTGAGACAGCTGCCCTCTTACCAGCTCGCGTCCACAGTGGAATACTAATCCTGTTCTTTTGGATACATCCGTGTTGTCCTGTGAATTATCTCTGCACCCTGAAGTCGCTCTTCGTGTGTGACATCTTCCTGTCTTTCTGTTGATCCGTCTCTAGCCTTACCTTTCCCTACCCTTGTTTCCTTTTTTTGGAGAGGTTTTTTTGCTGTAGGGCGCATGTATTCGCCAGAAACACAGAGAGAGACAGAGAGATAGAAAACGAGAAATCACCTCCCCAGAGGGGATGGCTACACCGCAATCCCTTCTCCTCCATTGTCCTCTCGGGATCTTGGGCACACACGCATACGTGCCTGGCTTGAGTTTAAACCACCGGGTCCAGGACTCGAACTGCGGTCAACCACATGGAATTTCAGTGACATAGCCATTATGCCAGCTGCTGGTTCCCCCTTGTTTCTGTTGTACCTGGAGTACAGCATGAGAGTCATTCTTTGAAACTTCTTAGACAAGCTTTCCTGACTTGTGAGTTTCCAAATTATATTGATCTCAGCATTCGTATAAGCTGGTGATCAGTTTGTAAATAAGGCAATAATGTATGGTAGTGATATTCGTGATGTTTCAAAATATTACGAGGTATGATATATATACTATGTAATATGTCCTTTATGAAAATGTTTTTGCCTCCTTAATTCATTGGTTAGTCTGTTATAAGCAAACAGTTTTTTTTATAAAGAGAGTGTAGTCTTTTTTTAAATTTTAGCTTATATTTCATTCACTTTGTACTTTGGTTCTTATAAAATCTTATTTTCGTGTTAGGCCCTGAGTAGTCAGGGCCTAACTATTATGTGCAGAAAGATAAGAATATGTTTTAAAAAGGCATTTATGGAATTTTCTTTTTACGTATAGAGTCCCTTCTCCTCCATTCTTTTCTTGAGATTTTGAGCACATGAGCACCTGTGCCAGGCCTCAGTTTTAAGCTGCTGGGTCCAACGCAAATCGCAGCCGACTGTGGGAGTCCAGCTATATAACCATTCCGCCACTGCTGGTCTCTCAATCCATGACTGTCACTGAAAAGTTTTATTTCTCCTATTTTTCTTCCTTTACAATTTTTCCTTAAAAGGTATTTTAGATTTGAAGCCTTCCAGAATAACTTTACTGTCCTGACCGCAAACCTATCATCTGCATAAAAAAAAACCTATCATCTGCATTAAAAAAAACCCACCATCATCCAACATTAAAAAAAGTTCTCTCATGAGATTAACTCTATTTGTATGCATCCTGTTACGATTTTATTATTCCTTGGGATTTTAATGTGTTCATTTTACTTGCCCTCATTTATCTTGAAAGTAGGGCAGTGTAGCTGAGCAGCTTTTCAAACTTTTAGAGAATAGGTATTTTAAATATATTCAGCGACTCATACCTTCTCTTTAACATAGCTGTTAAAGGGAATTTAACATATTCATGGATACATCATTTTTATAGTGCTTTCACACCCGTTCTTACACTCAGTAAGAGTGCATATATGTACCCCGAATGTATATTCTTTTTTTTTCTTAATGCAAGATTCATTTCATATCAGCCTTTTAAAGTCTCAGTAGTGTTATTACATGAGTTTGGCTCTATGGTGTTTTTCATTTCATGGCATATCTAATACATATAAAGCAATATATATACATATATACACACATACACATATGTATAAGTGTATATGTGAATTACAGTAACCATAAAACAAAAGTTTATATGCTTTTAATGGCTACATTAGTATATAATTTATATACATATTTATAGCTTAATAAGTTCAGATGCTATATAATTAAGTCATTTAAAGTGTGTAATTTTTTTTTTGGAGAGGTTTTCACTACAGGGTGCGTGCGCGCGCCAGACAGAGAGAGACATAGAGACAGAAAGTGAGAAATCACCCCCCAGGGGGGATGGTCATGCCGCAATCCCTTCTCCTCCATTCTCCTCTCGGGATCTTGGGCACGCACGCACATGCGCCCGGCGTGAGTTTAAGCCACCGGGTCCGGGACGCAAACCGCGGTTGACTACGTGGGAGTCCAACGACATAGCCATTACGCTAACTGCTGGTCCCTAAAGTGTGTAATTTAATGGGCTTTCGTCACTGAGTGTGTATCTATCACTACTGTCAAGTTTAGAACATTGTCATCAACCCTGAAAGACACTCTATTCTTATTAGCTGTCACTGCTCAATTTCCTCAGCTCTGTCCCCAGGCAACCACTAATCAACTTTCTGTGTCTATGGATTTATTATTTATTGGGGCGTCAGAAAAGTCATGATGCATTTTTGCTTAGACAAACGTAGAAAACACGTCATGACTTTCTGCCGACCCGGTAGGAAGATCCGTTCGTATCAGTGGCCTCATACACTATGTGATCTTTTGTGACTGGCTTTTTTCACTTTGCAGGTTTTCCAGGGCCGTCCATGTAGCATGTATCAATCCTTCATTCCTTTTTATGGCTAGCATTCTTGTTTATGAATATAGCGCAGTTTGTTTAATCATTCATCAATTCATGGATATTAGGGCTTTCTACTTTTTGGGCTCTTGTGAATAATGCTGCAGACTTTTGCGTACTTGTTTTTCATGAGTGTAAGTTCTTCATTTGTTATGATCTGGGAGTGCAATTGCTAGATCATATTTGTTAACATTTTGAGGGAGACCAGGAGATGGCATAGCGGTTATGTCGCTGGACTTCTACATAGTAGACCATGATTCGAATCCCAGACCCGTCGGTGTAAAACTCACGCCAGGCATGTGTGTATGTGTGTGCCCTTTTATCTATTTGATGGTATCCTTCTAAGCACTTTATTTTTTTATTTTATAAATTTTTTTGTGGGGAAGCCTTTTTTGCTATAGGGCGCGTGCACACATTGCAGTCCCTTCTCCTCCATTCTCCTCTCAGGATCTTGGGCACACACGTATACGCTCCCAGCGTGAGTTTAAGCCACGGGGTCCAGGACTCGATCTGCGGTTGACTACATGGGAGTCCAGCGACATAGTCATTACGCCATCTGCCAGTCCTTAAGCACAGTGTTTTGCTTCGAGAGGTTTTGCTATAGGGTGTATGCGCTTGAGAGAAAGACAGAGACCCACAGAGAGACAGAAAGCGAGAAATCACCCCCTGCTGGGCAGATGGCCATGCTGCAATCCCTTCTCCTCCAGTCTCCTCTCTGGATCTTGGGCACACATGCACATGTGCCTGGCCTGAGTTTAAGCCACTGGGTCTAGGACTTGAACCTCAGTCAACTACATGGGAGTCCAGTGACCTAGCCATTACGCCAACTAAGTTTGATAAGTTTATTTATTTATTTCTTCCATGAGCGAGAGACACAGAGACAGAGAAATAAGGTCCCCTACCAGGATTGATGCCAGGATGTTTCTGCCCTGCCGTCCGCCAGTCTTGGGTCACGGGTATGCGCACGTCCGTATACTCGGAGAGGTCCCCAGACACTAGTCTGGAACCTTTCCTTGTGGACCAGCCTCACGGAGTGTGAGATTTTACTGCTGCCCCCCCCCCCCCCCCCAGTTTTCCATTTTAACAAAATCCAATTTATATATTTATATATTGTGTTACTGGTGGCGTAATTAGTAAGGATTCTCCTAATTCAAATTCACAAAGACCTTATGAGGGTAGCACACAATCTTCCTTACCGTAGCTTTGTAGTAGGTTTTACATTTGGTAGTAAAAGGCCTTTCACTTTGTTCTTTAATGATTGTTTTGACTATTCACAATTCCTCTCTTTATGTAGTATTATCTTTTGAATCAAATTTTACACCAAGTGTTAAAGCCATTCCCACAGTGACTTCTGAATACAATTTAAAAATGTCACAAACTGGGACCAGTAGTTAGCATAATGGCTATGTCGCTGGACTCCCATGTAGTTGACCTTGGTTTGAGTCCCGGACCCGGTGACTTAAACTCATGCCGAGCGCGTGTGCGTGTGTACCCAAGATCCTGAGAAGAGAACGGAGAAGGGATTGTGGCGTGGCCATCCCCGCTGGGGGTGATTTCTCACTTTCTGTCTCCTCTGTCTCTCTCTGTCTTCCTGGCGAGCGCACGCGCCCTATAGCAAAACCTCTCAAAAAGAAAAAAAATTTACAAACTAATTTAATTCTTATTAGTTTTGTGTTAAAATAAAAAGAAACATATACCAACCCTTTTATTTACCATTTTTCTTATTCTTATCCTTTTCTCTCTATTCTAATACCTTAACGTCTTAGCAGCATATTTCCAGTTTGATACCACTGCCTGTTTTAATTGGAATCTCTTTAGATATGCTCATTGTGAAAAATGAATTGGACAAAATGCTTTTATTCAAGAGGTTATACCGAATGTTTCTTTCATTTAATTAAATTACCATCATTCCTATGTATTTGGGAAAACCCAAAAGTTATGAAGTCTTTCCCCAGGTATTTTAATCTTGGCATGAAGTGTTATAATGTGGTAGAAATATGTGTGTATATATATATATGGCATTGTAAAGTTGTTCTGATTTCAGTAGTAATTTTCCTTTGTGTCAGTAACTCAGAGTTTCTTGTTTTAGGCTATTGCATTACCTCCTATAGCCAAGTGGCCGTACCAGAATGGTTTTACGTTTCATACCTGGCTTAGATTGGATCCTGTGAATAACATCAACGTGGATAAGGATAAGCCGTATTTGTATTGGTATGTACTTCTGTAACTGATTAGTGTTAATATCTGACTTTGAAAATGAGAAGACTATAGGTAAACTGAAACCTTACTTCTTACAGTTTCAGGACCAGCAAAGGTCTCGGTTATTCTGCTCATTTTGTTGGAGGCTGTTTGATTATAACATCAATAAAGTCCAAAGGAAAAGGCTTTCAACACTGCGTAAAATTTGATTTTAAGCCACAAAAGGTATGTGATCTTACTGTGTTAACGAGCTATGGTACTCTTCAAGATGATTGTTTTGCTGTTGTTCACTTAATATGCTAACTCACGGGACTAGCAGTTAGCGTAATGGCTATGTCGCTGGACTCCCATGTGGTTGACCACGGTTTGAGTCCTGGACCCGGTGGCTTAAAACGCCGGGCGTGTGTGCGTGTGTGCCCAAGATCCCGAGAGGAGAATGGAGGAGAGGGGATTGTGGCGTGACCATCCACCCTCTTGCTTTCTGTCTCTCTGTCTCTCCCTGTCTTTCTGGCGAGTGCATGAGCACTATAGCAAAAACCTCCCCCCCCAAAAAAAAATGCTAACTCACAACTCTGTATGACTTCTGAAGGGCAAATCACTAGCCATTACTAATGTCTCTGATTTGGAGAATAAAAAGATTGAATATTTACCTATTTATAGAGTTTGGGGAAATACAAGAAGAAAATATTAATGACAGTTATTTTAGTACTGCAAATTTAATTTTGTTTTGTACTTTAAAATTGAGAGATTAACAAATGTGTACGTTGGTAAGCAGATAAATAAAGAAAATATGGCAAAATGCTGACGACCATGGAATTTCAGTGTTGGGTGGAGAAGAGCTCGTACTGGATTGTTAGCTTTTTTGGTATAGAAAATTTTTGAATTGGAAAAGTAATTTAATAATCAACATTCTCATCAATTCAGAGCCTGCCTAAATAAATAAGATCCTAGATGTTAAATATTGAGTTCAACGGAATTCATTTTTAGGTTTAATCATAGCTTGTTGCTGAGGTTTTACTTGTCAATACGGTTGTGTTACTGGGAGACTCACGATTGATCTTTGCCTCTGCGTTTCGCTCGGGCAGTGGTACATGGTCACGATAGTGCACATCTACAACCGCTGGAAGAACAGTGAGCTGCGGTGTTACGTCAACGGTGAACTGGCTTCCTATGGAGAGATCACATGGTTTGTCAACACCAGTGATGTAAGTAGTTTCGAAATGTGGTGACAAGAATCATTTTAGAAGCATGAACCTTTCAAGCAAGAACAAGTTAAAGAAGTTTAAAAAACTTTTGGAATATCACAGTGGGCAATTTTTATTACCATTTAATGGTTCGCATGTTAATTTATGAATAGAGTAGCACTTGTTAATGTGTCACACAAGCCATTACTTGGTTCTGGTCATAAAATGATTCGAGATAGTGTAGAAATGAGAAATTATAGGTCGGGCCAGCAGATGGCGTGGTGATTAAGGTGGCTGGACTCCTACATGGCTGACCACGGTTCGTGTCCTGGATCTGGCAGCTTGCTTTCTCACTTTCCTTCTCTCTCTCTGTTTCTCTCTGGTCAACCTCAAAAAAATAAAATAAAATAATGACAAAGAATAAAATTAAATTAAATAAAAAAGAAAAGAAGTTATGGGTCACAGTGGTACTGACCGAGTTTGAGTCATTGATCTTTGATAGAAATAACTGTGCTCTACAGTTCTGACCCTTTTTATGAATACGTTAGATGATGGATACTTGTAAATTTTACATGTCATCGATTGCTGCTTTAAATAGCTATTATGTTATAATGTCTTCAAGACTTAAAGAGAGGGCCAACGATTAAAATAAAATGAAATTTTTCTTACTTGTCTCCTAATGTTTTTTAGAGAAAACTTTGAAAATACAGATTAGAAAAATGAATGTAAACTATTATCCCACCTACTATTAACTCCTCTTTTCACCTCTGTTGTCATACACAGGTACATGATAAACTTAAGAGCTCAGGGTATTGTATCCAGCAGAAATAGGCTTGAATCTCACTTCTTTCATTTTTTGGCTATTTGACCTTACTTAATCTAATGAAGGTAGTTTTTTGTACTTGAAAAGGGTGTGAAACAGTGCTTACCTCAGAAGATCATTATGATTACATTAATCAACTTGCAGAGTGCCTTGTACAGAATGAGTGTTCAAAACAATGTTGACTGTTTTAATGCAGAAAAAGGCTCTGATGTGTGTGTGTGTGTGTGTGTGTATATATATATATATTTTTTTTTTTTTAATTTAAAAACATTTTAAAGAAGTTTTTGCCATAGGGCACGTGTGCTTGCTGGATGGAGATGGAGAGAAAGACAATGATAGGAAAAGTGAGAAATCAGCCTCTGAGAAAGATGGCCATGCCACAGTCCCCTCTCCTCCAGTCTCCTACCAGGATTCTGGGCACGTGCGTACATGTGACAGGCGTGATTTTCAAACTACCAGGTCTGGGACTGGAACTGTGGTTGGCCAGGTGAAAGTCCAGCACCT
Organism: Tupaia tana; assembly: GCA_026018925.1. Taxonomy (NCBI): domain Eukaryota; kingdom Metazoa; phylum Chordata; class Mammalia; order Scandentia; family Tupaiidae; genus Tupaia; species Tupaia tana. Next base: position 5,799,614 of record JAKSZU010000021.1, read on the forward strand.
TAGCCGCCACGCCACCTGTTGGTCTCGGTGTATATTGTTTTATAACCTTTTTTTTTTTCTTACCTTAACCTTTAGTGAGTGTTTCTTGTATTCCAGATTATAATAGATAATTTTGTTTTCCAGAAGCCCCAGCAGCCTTGTGGAGCACAGAGAGATTAAATAACTTGCCATGTTTAGTAGCATTGTTACTGAACTCAAATCATGTTCGCTCGTCTAAGTGCTTTAAAACCAAACCATAAGCACTTGGTGTGATGAAGGGAAGTCCAGCTTTATCGGAAAGCTCAAAATGAGGAGAGCTGATGTTCCCCACATGCCTTTTTAAGGGCAAATTTAGGGGTGGAGTCCCAGGCATGTGATCAGTTCAGTGATTGGTTCAAGAGGGCGTGATCATCTCCTGGGGTGTTTTTGATTGGTGAGGCCTTAGATAATCAAATTCTGTTCAGGTTTCTGGAGCTATTGGGCCTAGTGTCACGGCCAGCAGTTTTCAGCCTACAACACATCTTCCATATTGAAATGAAAACCTTAGCTTTCCTGTAAGTGAGAGTTTTAGAGGTCAAATGGCCCTCATTCATTGTCAGTGTTGTTTCATTATTGTAACCAAAGCCTGAAGACTTACCCCTTATTCTGGGCTCTTACAATGTAAATGGACCTTAAATTTCAAGAACCTTAGAACATGCTTTAGGGGGTCCCTGCTTGGTTTCAGAGTGAAAAGCACAGATGTGACCCACTTGAATAAATGATTCGGATCATTGATTCGGCTTGACAATCCAAGTGACAAAGTTTCTGTATTTTCTAATGTCAGTATGTGCTTACCTTTCATTATTTTTTTTTCCTGATGGCTTCATGGTATAAAATGATTGTTTTGAAGAGACATGAAAAACTTTTTTTCCTCTTTTTTTTACTTGTAGGATTTTAAAATGTGGTTCTTACCACCTAGATATTGACAGGATTATTAACAGGATTTTTTTTTCATGTTAGAAAATAATCCTATGCCCCCTTTTCTGGATTTACACTTTTGTTTTAATAGATTGGTCTACCCTTGTGGCTTCACCCATGATTTTTATGTTGATATCTGCAAAAATGTATCTTCCCAGCTTTAGCTTCTTACAAAATGTACAGAACCCTGTTGACAACTGCTTCTTCATCCATATTAAAACACAGAAAAGGCTTGTTCACCATGTGCCAAACCTAACTCACTGTGTATTTTTTCTTTCTTGAAAACCTGCTTTCTGTCTGGATTTTGGTTGCTCATCTCTGAAACTTCAGAGCCATAATTATTTCTCTGATTTATTTATTTTTTTTGCCTCCACTTTGTCCTTAAGTTGTGTTTATTGCACTTTAATCTTGCGTTAATTCCTTTTCTATGATCTTTCTTGATCTCCACTCCAGATGTGAATAAATGAAGTAAAATGCTAGATGAATTATTTTAATCTGTTCAGATACAGCTTAAAATGAACATAACATTTATACTAATATAGATTTTCATTATTTCTGGAGGGTATAATTTTTTTTTTTTTGGTCTAGTAAAATGTTCCATTTTCTTTCATAGACCTTCGACAAATGTTTCCTGGGCTCATCAGAAACCGCAGATGCAAATCGAGTGTTCTGTGGTCAGATGACTGCAGTTTACCTGTTCAGTGAAGCTCTTAACGCAGCCCAGATTTTTGCTATTTATCAGCTGGGCCTGGGATACAAGGTACTTACTTATGTTAGTTGAGCTTGTTGTGGAGGGAGGTCATGCGTGGGGAGAGCTACCTTGGGTTACCAACGCCATGTCTAGATATCCGGGAGCGCCACAGGGAAGTCGCTTAGGTCTGAAGAGTACTTGTAGCCTCAAGAGAAATGCAGGGCACTTGACCTGTCCGAATCACCGTGCTGGTTTCCCACCCACTCTGCATATCTTTTGATGACATCTTTCCTTTGCACAGCTAACCCTGTGACAGTTGTTGTGATCAAAAGGTAAGTGCCAAGCCAGCCTTGTGGCCTGGTGGTTGAGGGAGCCTCATCCAACATGGCTGCCCAAGCGGTTTGAATCGCGGCCTCAGTGGCAGCCTGAAACACGCTGGCTGTGTGAGCATGCCATACTCTGAAAGGATGAAGGGAAGGATTGTGGTGTGGCTGCCCTGCTGGGGCTGCTTCCTCCTTTTCCTTGTGTCTCTGTCTGTCTGGTGAGCATACACACCCTCTGGTCAAGAAAGAAAGAAAGAAAGAGAAAGCAAAAGGTGGCAAGTACTATGTGGAAACCAGTGCAGACAGGAAATGAGGAGAATGGTGTACAATCTGATTTCAAGGCTTGAGAATCTGTATTTGGCCCAAGATGCACATATGTCTCATCCATAAATCATTCTGGTATTATAATGATGAAAACATGTACATTTTTCTCTCAACTTGCATGTTAATTTTTCCAAATGTTCACTACATTTTTTAGACTACACACTTGTTTGGTCCAAACAACTTAACAAACAGAAATGTTTACTATTTATTTTGACAAAGAGCTTCCATGAAAAAGTTACTGAAATGATAACGTACCACGAACTAAAAATGTTGAGAATCTGTGGGTTCACCGATAGTCTGAAGTTTGGTTTCGGGGGGAAATTTAATGTCTGCTGTTCACAAAATGCAACTTTTTTTGAGCTACCTTCTAGACCATTTACAGTTAATATAATATACATGTTTTAAAATTAATTTTGACAAAAGCGTAGCTACCATAACAGTCAAGAACTAGAACATTTCCATCACCGCAGATATTTCCCTTGTGTTCTTTCCCACTCAGTTGTTTTCACTCCCCTAACCCTGTCCCATTCCTGTGGACAGGTCACCACTGATCTGTTTTCTGTCACTGTGTGTTGATTTGTTTTATGTAAATAGAATCATGCGGTATGTGTGCCTGTCAGTTTCCTATCTTCTCAGCATGTTCTAAGGTCCATCCATGATGTTTTGAATCAGTGTGCTTGTTCTTCTAAGCACTGAGTAGTATTCCCTTGTAAGAACTTGTCACGATTTTTTAGTGCATTTATCTGCTGATGGAGATTTAGGGTGTTTCTAGTTACTTTTGATTTTGAGTGAACTGCTATGAGCATGGATCTAAAAATGTTTGTGTAGACATGAATTTCTCTTTCATAAATACTTAAGATTAGAATTACTAAGTGATATGGTAATCCGAATTACCAAGGTCATGCTCATAGTGGTTGTACAGATTTACTTTTACTCAGTTATGGTATGAGAGTCTACTTTTTTTTTTTTTTGCTATTGGGCACGTGCGCTTGCCAGAAAGACAGAGAGAGACAGCGAGACAGAAAGCAAGAAATCACCCCCCAGGGGGGATGGCCACGCTGCAATCCCTTCTCCTCCATTCTCCTCTCGGGATCTTGGGCACGCATGCACACACGCCCGGCGTGAGTTTAAGCCACCAGGTCCGGGACTCGCACCGCGGTCGACTACGTGGGAGTCCAGCGACATAGCCATTACACTAACTGCTGGTCCTGAGAGTCTACATTTTTAATATCTGATACTTTCTAGGTTTTATTTATTTATTTTTAGAGACAGGGTCTTACTGCCAGTCCTCCTGCATCAGCCTCGCAGCTGTGACTATAGGCATGCACCACCATGCCTGGCTTGATGTGGCGCTTAGGCCAGCCTGGAGGCCACAGACTTTCTGCCTCAGCTTCTTAGAGTTGCTGGGATTGTAGACTCAGGCCACTGTGCCTGGCCTTAGGTCGGACCGAGAATCACACACAGGCCTCCCATATGGCCACACCGCCAGAGCACAGCATCTTCGCAGTGCATGCAGTCCCAGCCAGGCCTGTCAAGTTGTTTTAGTGTTAGACTTTAGAGTGAGTGTGTGGTAGTATCTCATGGTAGTTTTAATCTGCATTGTTATGTTGACTAGAGAGGCAGAGGATCTTTTCATTGCTTACTGGCTATTTGCGTATCTTCTTCTATGAAGTGTGTGTTCAGATCTAGTGCCCATTTTGTTAGTTTGTTTTTGTACTATTGACTTTTGAGATTTCTTTATGTATTGTGGATATAACTCTTTTGTTATATACAGACTTTAAAATTTTTTTTTAAGAGAGATTTTTGCTGTAGGTGTGTGTGCTTGCTGGACACACACACACACACACAGAGGGAGAGAGAGAGAGGGAGAGAAAGTGAGGGACCATCTTCCAGGGGGGATGGCCCTGCTGCAATTCCTTCTTCCCCATTCTCCTCCTGGGATCTTGGGCATGCACACACACGTGCCTGGTGTGAGTTTTAAACTGCCAAGTCTAGAATTCCAACTGTAGTCAGCCATGGGGGATTCCAGTGCCTTCATCACTGTATCATCTGCTGACCCCTGTATACAGACTTTAAAAACAATGATTGCTAGAGGGTGCATACACTCACCAGAGAGAGGCAGACAGAGAACATGAGAAAGCACTCCCCAGTGGGACACGGTCCTACCATTACTAGTAATCTTCTCCATTTCTCTATCTAGTTGATGTGATGTGTAAGCATGCACTCACCTAGATTGTTACTCATGTCGCTGGGGCTAGGACTTGAACCATGGTTGGCTGTGTAGGATCTGACTCTTCACATTAGAGTTCTCAAATACATAAAAGAACTCTTGTTAGAATCAAAGGGAGAAGTACACAGCAACACGGTAATGGTAGGAGATTTCAATACTCAACTCTCAATAATAGAGCAGCTAGACCGGAGATCGATGAGGAAACAGATGACTTGAACAGCAGTACAGACCAGCTGGACTTAAAGGACCTGTACAGAGCACTCCATGCAACAGCTGTAAAGTACTCTTGCTTCTCAAGTGTACGAGGAACATTTGCCAGGATGGACCACATGCTAGGCCACAAAACAAATGTTAGCAAATTTAAGATCAAAATTACACTATCTTTTTTTTTTTTTTTTTTTTAACCCCAGTAGAATGAGCCTAGAAACCAGTAGCTAACAGGTAATGGGAAGGTCCACAAACATGAGGAAGTTAATCAACATACTCTCTCATAACCAGTGGGTCAAAGAAGAAATCAGAAAAGCAATTAAGAGATATATAAAGACAATTAAAAATGAAACACAGCATACCAAAACTTATCACATTCAGTGAAAGCAATAATAATTTGAGGCAACTTTATAGCAGTAAGGGTTTCACTTTATAAAAGAAGAAAGATCTCAAATCAGCAACCTAACCTGACATTGCAAGGAACTAGGCAAAAAAGAACAGGTAACCCCCAAGTTAGCAGAGAGAAAGAAATGACAAAAATCGGAGCGAAGATAAATAAAGAATAGAAAAGAAGTAGAAAAAACATCAGTGAAACTGAGTCAGTTTTTTGAAAAAAAAAAAAAAAAAAAAGGACAAACTTCTAGCGACACTAAGAAAAAAGAGGACTCAGTTGAATTCTGAGATGAAAGGGAAGGGCTGGGCTCATACTACAGTGGTTAGAATCTGTGTAGAGGAAGCCAGATCCTACATGAAGGACCTCGGTTCAAATCCTGGCCCTGTTGGCTTTATGCTGGGCTCGCCTGTGTGTGCCCAAGATTCTGATGGGATGAAGAACTAGAGGGAAAAGGACTACGGTGTGACCAGACCTTGTTGGGAGTGTTCTCCTTCTCCTATGCTCTCCACCATGATTTAAACAAAACAAAACAAAACAAGCAAAAAATCTTAAATAGAAGAGGAGACATTATAACTAAGGCCACAGAGATAAAAAGGATTATAAAAGACTACGACAAATAATTCTATTCCAACAAATTAGATAATCTAGAAGAAATGGATACATTTTGAGAAGCCAACCCAACCTGAGCCATGAAGAAGTTGGAAATCTGAAGAGACTGGTAGCTAGTAAGGAGATTGAATTAGTAATATAAACTTTCCAACAAAGTAAAACCCGTGACCAGGTAGCCTCAGTTGAGAATTCCGTCAAGCGTTTAAAGAGGAATTAACATTAATCCTCCAACTCTTCCACGTCATTGGAGAGGAGGGAATACTTCCTGACTTATTTTGTGAGGTCATCACTACCCTGATGCCAAAGCCAAGTAGAGATGATACAAGAAAACAAATTATAGCTCTGTGGCCCATGGATAAGGCCTATGGATGTCACATGACCGACTGCGTGATTCAGGTCTTGAACGTGGTGATCTGAGAAACATATCAGGCACATGTACTTGTGTGCCGAAAATCCCAAGGAATGGAGTGATGGGAAGGGACTGCGATGTGACCCCTCCACATGGGGGGTGCTTTCTCCTTTTCTTTTCTGTCTCTTGTCTCTCTTTGGCAAACACTTGCACTGCATAGTGAAAAAATTAAAATTAAAAAAAAATAATTACAGGCCAGTGCCACTGATGAATATTGACAGAAAATCCCCAACAGATTATTAGTAAGCTGAATTCAACCTGTGTTAAAAGAATTATACACAATGACAAAGTGGGATGTATTCCTAGAACGGAAGGATGATTCAACACACAAAATAATCATTCAGTGTGATACGCCACGTTAACAGACTAAATGACAAAAACCACATGATCATCTCAAGTGAAGCAGGAAAAGCAGTCGATAAAATTCAGCACCCTTCCTTGTGTAAAAGTACTCAACAGGCTATGGATAGAAAGAAACTGCCTTTTCATAATAAAGATCATCTGTGGGGGCTTGACGATGGTGCAGCAGTAAAACATGACACTCCTCCCGCTGACCCACATGGAAAGGTTCTGGATGTACGTCTGGAGACCTCTCTGGGTGTGCAGTGTACATATGTGCCCATGATCCAGGGTTGGCCGAAGCTGAGGGGAGATTATGGTTTAGGCTCCTGTTGGGGCTACTAATGAAGGGATCTCTGTTTCTGTCTGTCTTTACTTATTGGAAAAAAAAAGACCAGGGCCAACTCACAGTATGGTAGTTAAGGTGACTGGAGCCCACGTGGCTGACTGTGTAGTTTAAGCTCTGAGAAACACAATCGTGTGTGTACACATGTGTTCAAAATCCCAAAAGGAGAGAGAAATGGAAAAGGGAGCATGACCATTTCTCAAGAGAGGTACTTTTTCATTGCTTCTACTTCCCATCTCTCTGCAAAGTGCATGCACTGTCTAGCAAATTAGAGAGAGAGAGAGAGAGAAATTCTGACCATGTGTGAAAAGCCCACAACTAATATCTTGTTCAGTAGAGACAAACTGAAAGCTTTCTCTAAGAGCAACAAGGTAAGGGTTGTAATCGCCTCTCTTTTCAATATGGTATTGGAAGTTCTAGCTAGAGCCGTTGGGCAAGTAAAAGAAATAAAAAGCACCCAAATTGGAAAATAAAATTCTCTGTTTGCATGTGATTTTATCTTGTATGTCCAAACTTTAAAGATTTCACCAAAACCTGTTAAATAATAAAATTACCTAATCACATCTGTAGGATAGAAAATCAACACACAAAATCAGTTGGGATTCTTTCTATAGACTAACAATGAACATTCTGTAAAGGAAAGTAAGAAAACAGTCTCTTTTATGGTAGCATTTAGAAAGACTAGAGTACTTAGGAATAAACTCAACTAAGAAAGCAAAGGAATTGCATACTGAAATGAACAAAATATTGTCAAAGAAAACTAAAGAAGGCACTGATAAATGGTAAGATCTCGTATACATAACATGGAAGACTTAATATATTTAAATTCCATACTATCCAATGCAGTCTGTACTTACAGTGCGATTCCTGTCATCCTAAAGGCATTTCTTGTTTAAATCAAAAAACCATCCTAACATTTGTATGGCATCTTAAGGGATTCTAAGTAGCCAAAGCAATCTTAAAAACAACCAAGTTGGAATCATTATAATTCTGGATTTGAAAACTTACAACAGAGGTGCTGTAATGAAAACATTCTTAGGCTTACTTAAAGACAGACAAATAGACCAGTGGAATGGAATGAACTCTTGCATTAGGGATCTTCAAAATTAATGGAAATCGTGTATTGTGAAAAAACTATTCATAGATTTCAAAATTATTTTGCACCAAAATTAACTTATACTAGTTTAGTATAACATGTCTGAATGGCATCTAGTTTGAAGCACTCGCAAGAGGAAGAACTCGGTTGGAAAGGATCCTCTGTCAGAGCAACATGAATTCTACCAAAATGAAAGCAAGAACAAACATCAAATTTATGGAAGCTTCAGTGGAAGAATGATAATATCAGTGATGCTTTTTTTTTTTTTTTTTTTTTTTTAGAGGTTTTTGCCTTAGGGCATGTGCACTTGCTAGGGAGAGAGAGAGAGATAAGGGAAGTGAGAAATCACCCCTCAAGGTGGGGGTGGCCATGCTGCAGTCCCTTTTCCATTTCACCTCCTGGGATCTTGGGCACACCTGCACATGTACTGGTGTGAGGTTTTAGCCACTGGATCTGGGACTTGAACTGTGGTCGGCCATGGGGAGTCCAGTGACTTAACTGCTACACCGTCTGCTCGCCCCATCAGTGATGGTTTATAAAAAGTCGGCTGGGACAGTTCCCCAAAGAAAGCAACAGTTTACAAATGGATAACTCATTTTAAGAAGGGGTAAGATGATGTGATGACACCTGCCGCAACAGACCATCTGAGGAAAAAGTTAATGTTGTTATTGCCATAATTGAAGAGACTGGACAGATGATTAACAGCAGAAAAAACAATACCATAGACATCTTAATTGGTTCAGCCAACACAGTACTGACAAAAAAGTCAAAACTGGGCAAGCTTTCTGCTCGATTGGTACCAAAACTTGTGCCTAGTTTGCTGATAAGAGCAGGACTTTCGATGGCAATTTTAAACAACTGGGAACAAAATTCTTGTCGCAAGCCAGGGAATAAGAATGTGGATGCATTTGTGTCTTTCCGTAATGCCCGACTTTATAGCATGGCTTTGAGTTTAGCATAGCAAAGCAGTCAGGTCAAGGGGTGAGAACAGCTCACATGCGTCTGTCACTCTGAGCAGCCTTGGGAGGCACAGAGCCCGTCGTGGGTCTCCAGGTGTCCCAAGCATCTGCTGAAGCTGCATTGACAACTGGTCTGACTGGTCTGATCCATTCCTGGGAATCTTGCGAAGGGTCCAAGCATAGGTTTCGAGGTTGGGATGGAGGCAGCAAGTCTCCAGTAGAGTCCGAGATACCAAGTCTCAGATACCTTGGTCCACGGGTCTCGGAGAGTGGCTGGGAGCAGTGTGCTCTGGTCACAGCACTAGGAGTGAGTGATGAAGTGGCTCTGGCGAGGGCTGTCCTTATGCCCCTAAGTGGATGCAGGCTCTTAGATGAGCTCGTGTGTCTAAGAGTGGCGAATGGTGAATCTGTCCACGTCTGGGTGGACCACTGATTGGAGTTATCAGGTTTGGGTGTTCCTGGGACACCCTTTGTCTGGCAGGTGAAGTGAGGAATTGGGCTGTACGTGTCAGGCTTGTCTGCTGCTCAGTGCGGTCTGGTCAGCAGAGTCTGTTTTCTATACGAGAGGGCTCTCTACAGTCCTGGAGCATTTCTTTGGAGAGTTTTAACTGAAGTGAAACCTTTGCAAGCTCAGTCCTAAAGACAAAGCACAATGAAAACAATGGCTACCAAGAGGTAGACGTGGGCCAGGCAAGAGCGTAGGTCACAGGAACAGTGTTTTGGGATACTCGAGGCATTTCGATGGTTGGGTTTGAGAGCCAAAGAGCTATAACATCTGCTTGTTATGTGTTCTGAGAAGTTCTTTGGAACATTATCAGAAAAATGCTTGGGAAGGCTTCCCCAGTGAGTCCTTCTCCACCGCCACAACGCTCATTTCTGTCATCAAACAAGAACGCTCTTATAAGCGTTTTGATGGGATGTCGTTAGGCATCCACTGGACAGTTCTGATTTGGCTCGTTCTGACTGTTCGGTTTCCTAATCTTCAAAAGACACCCATTTTGCTTTAGTTCATCATAGGAAAGAGGCTACATTGAGATCGTGAAATTCATAGGATTCTGGTTTGGTTTGAGATGGACTAAATGGCTGATGTCATTGTTTTGTTTGTTTTTGGAGAGATTTTTGCTATAGGGTGTGTGCGCTCACCAGAGAGAGAGAGGCAGACAGACAGAACGTGAGAAATCACCTCCGGGGTGGGGGGTAGTCTGGCCACACCGCCGTCTCTTCTCCATTCTTCTCTTGGGATCTTAGGCACACACACATGCATCCAGCATGAGTTTGAAGCCACCAAGTCCAGGGCTCCAATTGTGGTCGGGCATATGGGAATCCTCCAGCGTAGCTGCTATGCCATCTGTTGGCCTGGCTGAGTTAATTGTATACATAAGTGTCTCGAAAGTAGAATGACAAAGATGTCTGTGCACCCATGTCCATAGCACCATTCTTCACAATGGGCAACAGATAGAAGTAATCCAAATATCCTTTGACAGATGAGGCGTTAGTAAAACTGTGCTATACATACACATAGACAATGGAATCTTTTTCAGCCTTACAAACAAGGAAATCCTGGGACCAGCAGTTGGCGTAACGGCTATGTTGTTGGACTCCTATGTTGTTGGACCGCGGTTTGAATCCCTGACCTGGAGGCTTAGACTCATGCCGGGCATGTGTGCGAGTGTGCCCAAGATCCCAAGAGGAGAATGGAGGAGAAGGGATCGCAGCTTGGCCATCCAGCCTGAGGGGTGGTTTCTCACTTTCTTTTTCTCTGTCTCTCTGTCTTTCTGGTGAGCACACATGCCCTATAGCAAAAACCTCTTATAAAAACATTTGACCAGAGAGAGCAAACAAGAGAGAGGGAAAGTAAGAAATCAAGCTACCACGTCCAGGACTTGAATCGTGGTTGGCCATGTGGGAGTGTCCAGTTCCTTAACCACCATGCCACATGCTGGTCCCCCGATATTTTTATCTTTAATGATTTATATTTAGATTTTCTTTTCAGAGGACTTATTATCTTAACTATTTTCTTTTTTATTACTTCATAGGGTACATTTAAATTCAAAGCTGAAAGTGATCTTTTTCTTGCTGAGCATCACAAACTTCTGCTCTATGATGGCAAGCTCTCCAATGCCATCGCGTTCACGTACAACGCACGGGCCACAGATGCCCAGCTTTGCCTCGAGTCGTCTCCGAAGGACAACCCTTCCATTTTCGTTCACTCACCGCACGCCCTCATGCTGCAGGTACTAACTATGGCCTGTTACGGAGCCTTTTAACGGCACTTTGCTGTTTATTGTTGAGGTTTATTTGGTAGCTCTGTTAAACACACAGAACGTCACATTTTAGTGTTCCTGCATTTACCGTTGTGCTGCATTTCGAAGTGCTTTGGAGAGGAAATTGTTGAACTTTTTCCTGTGGTTTCTGTCTTACAAGGATGTGAAGGCGGTCCTAACGCATTCCATCCAGAGTGCCATGCATTCAATTGGAGGCGTTCAGGTGCTGTTCCCACTTTTTGCACAGCTGGACTACAGGCAATACTTGTCCGATGAGGTTGACTTGACTATCTGGTGAGTGCCTTCCTTCCTTTTCTTGGGGGTGAGAGTTACTTTTATTTCTGTTGGGTGTCATAATATTTTCTTGCCTCTCAGATTTATTGTAGCGTTAACATTTTTTAAATATTTAAATATGTATATATTTAGGTTTTATCATAAGGAGCATGAGAGAGAGACAGAGAGAGAAGAGAGTGAGAAATCAGCTCCCAAGAGGATGGCCACACTGCAATCCTTTGTTTGTTTGTTTGTTTCTTTTTTTTTTTTTTTTTTTTGCTATAGAGCACATGCACTCACCAGAAAGAGAGAGAGACAGAAAGATAGACAGTGAGAAATCACCCCCCCCCCCCCCCCCAGGGGCCATGGCCATGCCCTTCTCCTCCATTCTTCTCTTGGGATCTTGGGCACACACACACACAGGCGCCCGGCGTGAGTTTAAGCCACCGGGTCTGGGACTCGAACTGTGGTCAGCTACATGGAAGTTTAGCGACATAGCCATTATGCTAACTGCTGGTCCCCCGCAATCCTTTCTTCTCCATTCTTTTCTCAGGATTTTGGGCACACATGCACATGTGCCTTGCATGATTTTCAAGCCCCCAGGTCTGAGACTTGAACTTTGGTCATCCATGTTAGAGTCCAGTGACTTAGCCTCTACGACACCTGGTGGCCTCATAGAGTTAAGAAAAAAAAATTCATAGTTTTTTTTTTTTTTATGCTTTAACAGGGATTTGTTGTTTTAAGTTTTTATTGACTTAATTAATTAATCAATCTATTTGAGAGATTTTTAGCTACAAGGTGCATGTGCTCAGCAGAGAGACAGAAAGTGAGAAATCACCCTTTTGAGGGATGACCATGCTGTAGTCCCTTCTCCTCTATTGTCCTCTTGGGGTTTTAGGCACACACGCACACACACCCAGTGTGAGTTTTAAGCCACCAGGTCCAGGACTCAAACCGCTGCCAACCATGTGGGAGTCTAGCACCTTAATCACTGCACCACTTGCTGACCCCATTATTTTAATTTTATTTACTTCTTACTTTAACTTTTTAAGACCTTTATTGGAATTGCTGGCAGTTAAAGCACGATATGGAGGAAACTGGCTGCCAGTCTTCTATCTTCCATGAGAATCTCTCAGAGCCTTTGAGAAGGTGGTAACAGCTGATCTTACTCCTTTTCCCCTTGAGTAGCTCTAAGGTTGTGGATAGTGGAACCTAGTTGTATTCAGTTTTTAAAAAATGTTTAAGACTGGGAACCAGCAGTTAGCGTAATGGCTATGTTAGACTTCCACGTAGTCGACCGCGGTTCGTGTCCCAGACCCGGTGGCTTAAAACTCACGCCGGGCGTGTGTGCGTGCGTGCCCAAGATCCCAAGAGGAGAATGGAGGAGGAGGGATTGCGGCATGACCATCCCCCCTGGGGGGTGATTTCTCGCTTTCTGTCTCTATGTCTCTCTCTCTCTGTCTGGTGAGCACACGCGCCCTATAGCGAAAAACCTCTCCAAAAAAAAAAAAAAAAAAAAGCGTTTAAGACTAAGTGGGGAATTATGATTCTCTTGTTGGGGTAATGGACAAACTTCTTATATTCGTGTTCAAAGACCTCAAGTCTGTCTCCAAATTAAGTTTACCTTCTTCCCTGCCGGGAACCTTTCTCTCCCTCAAACCAGGCCAGCCTGGAGCCCTGGCTCATTCTGAGGATTTAACTTTGCCTGCTCTGCCGTCTTTTCCCTTCTTTGGTCCCCTAACCTTCCACAATTGATGCACTGCTTCTCTAAGTTGCATCCATTCTTTCAGGCCTAACATACTTCTGTTAGCCATTTCTAAAACTTTTTTAAAAAGTTTATTTATTAATTTTTTCCACGAGGGAGAGAGAGAGAGAAACAGCACCTTCAGTTGCATCTTTGTGCTATAGTCTACCCTCCAGCCCTAGCCAGCCCCAGATCATGGGCACACAGATGCCCAGTGCACTCAGGGAGGTCTCTGCATGCAACCCCGGAACCTTCCCGTGGGGTGAGCCTGGCTGAGCACGGTGACTGACTGCTGTGCTGCTGTTTAGCCTGGCCATTCCTGCAACTTGCTTTTGAATGTTGCTGTTTTTTCCTCTGTACCGTGCATATTTTTCACATTGTTTCTACATTATTGCTTATTAACAGGTTTGTAGTAAACTATGTGAAATAAATAGTTGAGTAAGCCCTAATCCGAAATTTAAACCTTGTCCTAGGGGCCAACAGATGGCATGGTAGTTAAGGTGCCCGACTCTCACATGTCTGACTGTGGTTCAAGTCCTGGACCTGCAGCCTTGCTTTCTCACTTTCCCTCTCTCTCTCTGTCTCACTCATTTTCTGTGTCTCTCTCTGGTCAAATGAAAATAAATGAATAAATAAGTAAAATTAAATAATTATTTTTAAAAAGTCAGGTTCTGAAATAACGTTGGAGATAGAATTAGCCCAACTTCATTTTTTTTTGAAATGGAGAACTTTTTAAAAAGATATTTTTATTTATTGATTTTATTTTATTTGTTGTTATTATTTATGTTTTTAAATTTTACCCCAGAAAGACAGAGAGAGAGAAAGAGAGAAAGAGAGAGAGAGGGAAAGTGAGAAAGCAAGCTTCCAGGTCCAGGACTCAAACTGTGGTCAGCCATGTGGGAATCCAGCACCTTAACCGCCATGCCACCTACCAGCCCTGAAATGGAGAGCTTTTTAATATAAATGGAAGGCTATATATATATCTAACCTAATTTTTAAAAATAGAATATATCTTTTCAAACCCTCGCCTTTTTTCTTCCTCTAGTTCAACCTTGCTGTCTTTTATCATGGAGCTGCTGAAGAACTCGATCGCTATGCAGGAGCAGATGCTCGCCTGTAAGGGCTTCTTGGTAATAGGATATAGTCTCGAAAAGGTAAAGTATAGAATACTATAGGTTTTTGTTTCTTAATTCGCAGCCCACGTGCTTGTTCTCCTCTGTGGTTAAGAAATACTTTCTGCAAGTATATCTCCTTGGTTACAGAAAGTTACCTCAATTGAAATAACCGTTTTGTTATTTTATCGTCTCTGTGAAAGAAACGTGGTAGTGAGTCACAGGGTGGGTGGGCCAATTTATTTCTGCTATTGACAGCCTGGGACTTACTTTGCTTTGAATTAGTAACGACCTTTGGACTCTTCTTTGCAGTCTTCCAAATCCCATGTCAGCAGAGCAGTCCTTGAACTTTGCCTTGCATTTTCAAAATACCTGAGTAACCTGCAGAATGGGATGCCCCTACTCAAGCAGTTGTGTGATCACATTCTTCTTAATCCTGCCATATGGATTCATACCCCGGCCAAGGTAATCTAGGTAGATAGATGGCTTTTGTTTTGCTATCTTTGCGGGATTTTTGTGCTTGAGAGGAGAGAGAATTATGAGCATTTCTTTTATTGTTTTATATACCGTGATGTATATAAATGGATTGTCTTTTATTTGAATGGATTGTCTTTTTTTGACTAAGCTTATTGTTTTTTCTTTTCAGGCAAATTTGCAAGTCAGTTTAGGTTTCCTTGGAGTTTTTGAAAAGCTATGTTGCTGCAGACCTATGATCTTTATTTTCTAATGTAATTAAAATTTTACTTGAGACAGTTTTTGTTCACTAAATATAAATCAAAGTTGGATGGTTTCAATGTCAATATTTTGTTTTCTACCAAGTGTAGCTCTGTTCTGTTGTAAATAGGCAGAGACGTATACCTCCACCCACTCTATTTCTTACCAACCTACTGTGTTTCTGCTGTCTTTTTTTTTTTTTTTTTTTTTACATACTTTGCCGTCCACCAATGTGATAAACTCTTCGAGTGTCATTCTTACAGGTATAACTGACATGTCGCCCTTTCCTTGAAGACCTAATACACTTGTGTAATTTCATTATTTAAACTCCACAATTGGTAGTATAAAAACCACATTTTTGCACAAAATAAATTTTTTTTTTTTTTTTTGAGAGATTTTTGCTATAGGGTGCGTGCATGCGCCAGACAGACAGAGAGAGACATAGAGACAGAAAGCGAGAAATCACCCCCCAGGGGGGATGGTCACGCCGCAGTCCCTTCTCCTCCATTCTCCTCTCGGGATCTTGGGCACGCACGCACACGTGCCCGGCATGAGTTTTAAGCCACCGGGTCCGGTACACGAACCGTGGTCGACTACGTGGGAGTCCAGCGACATAGCCATTACGCTAACTGCTGGTTCCCCAAAATAAATTTTTTAGTAGCATAGCAACAGATGAGTTACTTCTGTGCGAATATAAATGAATTTGTAATAGAGTATATGGACCCATCTTTAATAAATCCCCATATGAAGTTCTCCTCAAAATCGAGCAGTAGTGGTAGTATTGAGGAAAACTGGAAAGAGAACACTTTATTACATTGCCTACTTGTATCCATCTTTCGCACAGTTTTTATCAGGAGTTGTGTGATTTCAGACTGTGCATCACTGTTTAGGTTGGATGGCACTTTCTTACTCTCCTTGGCTGGGAACTCTTTTGCTTGTCTAGACTCAAATATCTTATTTTCAGCTGTTCTCTTCAAATGCTAAAGACAAAAGCAGCTGCTGGCTCTGATTGCCATTTGGAAATAACCAGAGGAGGCAGCTGGAGGTTGTGGCTTTTTATCTCCAGGTTAAGTTTGACCTCTTTCTCTTCTCTGACCCTCCGTCTTATTTCTTTTCAAGGATTGTTTCAAGTTACTTTCTAAGCTTTTTACTAGGTACTTTTTGTCTTACTAACCTGCATATCTGTTCGATTTTGTGTCTCTTTTGATGCGGTCAGAAAACCTCTTATTAGATACTTAGTCGTAGGGGAATTTTTAAAAAAATTTTATTTTTTTAAATTTCATTAGGCTCCTAGTATTATTAAACTCTTTATCTTACTTTCATTAATTTTGTTTTTTGAATTTGATTTGATAATATTCAACTTGCCTTCTGTTACAGCAGTCTTTATATCCATGAAGGGTTTTTCTCTGCTTTTCTTTTATTACAAAGGTACAAATATTATAGTTCTAAGGAAAGGCAGACCCCCATTTTGTTGGCCGAGAATGTCAAACTTTTTTGCTTGGAGCAGAGAAAGGAGATGGCTGTTGGTGGGAGGAGCTCTTTAAGAAGACGAATACAATGAAAGGCAGACAATATTATCTTTAGAGTCCTGAAGGGAACCTGTATAGATGAGTGTAAGCTTTAAGCTTCCTAGACCTCTTGGTAAATCTACCAACCACGAGGTTACGTAAGCTGAAGGTACAGATATATGAATCCATCTTTGCTTTTAGAAAAGGGAAATATTAGTGATTTACAATTTTCATTTATCTTACATCTACTTAGAGACAACCTTTTTTTGGAGAGGTTTTTCGCTATAGGGCGCGTGCGCTCGCCAGACAGACAGAGAGAGACATAGAGACAGAAAGCGAGAAATCACCCCCCAGGGGGGATGGTCACGCCGCAATCCCTTCTCCTCCATTCTCCTCTCGGGATCTTGGGCACGCACGCACACGCGCCCGGCGTGAGTTGTAAGCCACCGGGTCCGAGACGCGAACCGCGGTCGACTACGTGGGAGTCCAGCGACATAGCCATTACGCTAACTGCTGGTTCCCGAGACAACCTTTTTTTGAGAGGTTTTCACTTTAGGGCGCTCGCCAGACAGACAGAGACATAGAGACAGAAAGGGAGAAATCACCCCCCAGGGGGATGGCCACGCCGCAATCCCTTCTCCTCCATTCTCCTCTCGGGATCTTGGGCATGCACGCACACGCGCCTGGCGTGAGTTTTAAGCCACCGGGTCCGGGATGCGAACCACAGTTGACTACGTGGAAGTCCAGCGACATAGCCATTACGCTAACTGCTGGTTCCCTTACCTAGTTAGTCTTCATGTCCATTCTCTCTTGTAGGTTTTCTAGCTTGAAAATGCAAACAGCCTCAGTGGCTAGATAGACAGGTACCAAAAGGTTTCCCGAGAGCAGGCATTCTCAGTCTTTTTTGCCAGAAGAATTGGTTGGGGGAATATTTTAAAAATAGATATAAAGAGATTAAAATAGTATAAACCTCACAGAATGGAACTGCCAGGGCCTTTGAGCCTCTCTCTCTCTGTCCACTGAGGCCTGCTTCTACCTATCAGGGGTGCACTTTCATTTTTATTTAATAAATTACTTCTCCTTTTGCTAAAAAAAGAGAAAAAAACAACCAAATAAACAAAATATAGACTGAAGAACAAAATCCTACCCCACCACCTAGATTTTGGTGTCATTGGTCGAGCATGGGACCCAGGCATCAGTAACTTTTTAAGAAAATGTTTCCGGGTATTGTGATCAGTACTTAGAATTGAGATCCATTGCTCGGAACTCGGAGAAACCTTTCATTTCAATCACTCCTTTCCTTGTTTGCAATTTCCTCTCTTCTTCCTTTCTCGTTCTGTCTGTCTGCCTCGCTAAGCATCGGCGAGGCCTACAGTAATACCGACTTTATTAAGGAAGCGCTTCTTCGCTGTTTCAGCCTACCCTATAATAATTTCTCTGACCTCTGATTTCATAGTGTTTTACAGCTCCAGGCCAATCAATTACATATTGGTAGGCATATTTATCATCTTTGATAGCTTGCTCAAATTTGTGTATATTTTTTATTTACAAAATAGTATTTCAGCTACTGGGGACAGCATATGTGCCATGTATTCCCACAGAACAGTATTATGCATGTAGGTCAATGTATTTTCTGAATGGCTAGAATAACATGGTTAAGAATTTGAAGTATTCTGTGGAATGTATTGTATGACCTCGGTGGCAAACACATTGGGCCTGTTGGTTTGAATAGCAGTAGCTACATAAAAATGATTTTTTCAGCAAATTAGTGGATCACAGTATATGTATGGCTTTGTAAACTCTAGTAGTCTTTAGCCCACTTTTTTTTTTTTTTTTTTTTTTTTTTTTTTGAGAGGTTTTTGCTATAGGGCGCGTGCACTCGCCAGAAAGACAGAGAGAGACAGAGAGACAGAAAGCGAGAAATCACCCCCCCTCCCCCCGGGGGGATGGCCACGCCGCAATCCCTTCTCCTCCATTCTCCTCTTGGGATCTTGGGCACGCACGCATATGCGCCCGGCGTGAGTTTAAGCCACCGGGTCTGGGACTCGGTGGTTGACTACGTGGGAGTTCAGCGACATAGCCGTTACGCTAATTACTGGTCCCTTTAGCCCACTTTTTGAAGAAGATTTTTTTTTCTTTATTTTGTGAGTGAGAACAGGAAAGAGGAAAGTGAGAAAACCCTCATTGGGTTTTGACAACACGGTTCCCCCAGCTCCAGGCAGTTCCAGATTATCAGCATGCGTGTGTCAGGTGTAGTCAGGGAGGTCTGTGCGTGTGAACCTAGAACAGTCTGCGTGGATTGGCTTCCTAAAGCATTACATTTTACCAGTGGGCCACTGTCTGGCCCTGAAGGCTCGTTCTTCCGTAGTTCGGAGTCTGCCACGTTGTACCATGTTGGATAGCTAGGTACCTAATGTTTGCCCTATGTAGAAATCCCCAAGTGACACAGGTACCTTCCAGAGTTGAAAGTGAAAATGTTCTTCCTATCTAGGAAAATAATAACACGTTTAGTTTCAAAGTGGTTCTTATTTTATAACTGTTGGTGAATTTTAGATCCGTAATTTCACCCAAACTTTGTGTTAAGATAAAATGTCCAGTGTTAGGGTAGCACTTTAATATTTTTTCTCTTTTTCCTTTTCTTTTCTTTTTTTCTTTTTTTGGAGAGATTTTTGCTATAGTGCGCGTGCACTTGCCAGAAAGAGACAGAGAGACAAAAAGCGAGAAATCACCCCCCAGGGGAGATGGCCACGCTGCAGTTCCTTCTCCTCCATTTTCCTCTCAGGATCTTGGGCACGCACGCACACGTGCCCAGCGTGAGTTTAAACCACCAGGTCCGGGACTCGAATTGCGGTCGACTACATGGGAGTCCAGCGACATAGCCATTACGCTAAATGCTGGTCCCTTTCTCTTATGTTTTAAAAGCTAATTTATTTTTTACTTTTTAGTTTTTGCTATAGGGCATGTATACTCACCAGAGAGAGAGATGGAGAGAGAAAGTGAGAAATCAGCCCCCGGGGGGATAGCCACGCTGCAATCCCTTTTCTGTTCTCTTCTTGGGATTTTGTGGACATGCACTCGTGCCCACTGTGGCTTTCAAGCCACCAGGTCCGTGATCAAACCACCGTGTGGGATACAGTGGCATAAACTCCATGCCACCTGCTGGTCCCGAAAGCTAATGTTTTGAATCGAATGTAAACATATTTAAGTTCTGATGTGTTTATTTTAGATTTGTAAATGAGACGAGTAGATTCTTCCCCTAATTGGGGAACATCATACAACGTGCAGGACTAGGATGCTAGGTGACAGTCTGTCGTAGTGAGCTACTACAACCATTCTGTCTTTCTAATAACTATTCCTCGCGGTTAGCTCTGCATCTTTTTCTATGGTTAGCAGTTTTTGATTTATTTCTCCTTTTTTTCCTCTGAGTTATTACTACTTTTCCCTTTTCCTTTTGAATCCTTCCAGCTTCTCATTTTCTACAAAACTCAGAAACGTTCTAAGTTTTAAAAACAACATCACTTATGCATAGCATAAGCGGTAAGTGTGTTATGAGGAAGTTACATGTGCTCATAAATAATTGCACGTTGCTACATAGAAATCGAAGATTTCTTTCTACGGAGAAGTGCTGTAAAAATTTGATATATTTGGAAGTGTTTACTTGATAATGCTGCTATAAAAGAAGAAATTCACTTGTTTGGTTTCATGGGGAGTGTATGTGTGTGTGTGCGTGCATTCATGTGTGTCAGTGGATGTGTGTTCTCTAACACAGATATTGGTATGAAGCTCAGGATCTTACTTTTGTTTTTTTTGGAGAGGTTTTTGCTATAGGGCGCATGCGCTCGCCAGACAGATAGAGAGAGACAGAGAGATAGAAAGCGAGAAATCACCCCCGGGGGGGATGGCCACGTCGCAATCCCTTCTCTTCCATTCTCTTCTCTGGATCTTGGGCATGCACGCACACACGCCTGGCGTGAGTTTTAAGCCACCGGGTCCGGGACTCGAACCGCGGTTGACTACGTGGGAGTCCAGCGACATAGCCATTACGCTAACTGCTGGTCCCCCAGGATCTTACTTTTGGTATGAATGTGGTGCCAATACAGCAGCCTGAGAGTGTTACTGAAAGCGGGTGAAACGATGGCGGACTTCCTTGAAACTCTCCATTTGGACGCACAGGTGCAGTTGATGCTGTATACCTACCTGTCTACGGAATTCATCGGCACCGTGAACATCTACAACGCCATCCGGAGGGTCGGCACGGTGCTTCTCATCATGCACACGCTCAAGTACTACTACTGGGCAGTGAACCCCCAGGATCGCAGCGGCATCACCCCCAAAGGGTTAGGTAGGTCCCCTCGGTCTGCACGTCGCACCGCACATGTGGCAAGTCAGGGTTGACATTTTCTGGTTGGTTTTTACCAATCCTATCATGTTACTCAGTTTTTGCAGATTTCATTACACAAGATTTAATTTTAATCTCATTGATGATTTCAATTGTTTGTCCTGAATTGTGGTTGCCAGGAGTTCATCACTTGTGCTTTTATGGAAGGACATCATTTGTTCTGACGTGAGTTGCTGGGAGCAAATATTACAGGATGGTTTTTGTAAGGCACTAAAATGAGAAGGAACTTTTTTTCTTTTTTAATTTGCCAAAAGTGTGCCTGTGCTCACTGGAGAGGGAGAGAGCAAGAAAACACTTCCCGTGGAGGATGGTTACACAGCAATCCCTCTCCTCCACCTCTCCCTCTTGTTAAGCTTTGGGGAGTGGATGCCTATGCCCTCAGTGCGTGTGTGTGTGTGTGTGTGTGTGTGTGTGTTTTTTTAAAGAGAGATTTTTGTTATAGGGTGCATGCACTTGGTGGAGAGACGGAGAGAGACAAAGAGACAGAAAGCGAGAAATCACCACCCTGGGGGGATGGCCACACCGCAATCCCTTCTCCTCCATTCACCTCCCAGGAGTTTGGGCACATACACACATGTACCCGGCGTAAGTTCTAAGCCGCAGGGGCTGGGACTTGAACTGAGGTCGACTATGTGTAAGTCCGGCAGTGTAACCATTATGCCGTCTATTGGTCCCTCTCAGTGCATTTTCAAGCTGCCAGGTCTGGGACTTGAACCACACAGTGGGCCATGCAGAATCCAGCCAGCTTAACCCCCATGCCACTGGCTGGCCTGAAAAGAAATGTTTAATTAGTTACTAGTATTGATGCTGAGAATGATTGTCAAAATGAGAGTCACTGAAAGCAGCGTTTCCGGGGAGATGGAGATTTCTTGCAGAAGTGAAATCTGCCTCGGCTAAGGGTAGAGTGATTCCGCAGAATTGCAGTAATTATTTGCATGCATAATCAGGACTGATTGACTGTTTATTGGTGTTTATTGGTCATGTTACCAGTTTATGTCACGTGTCAGTTTGGGGGACCAGACAGAGGGACAGTGGTAACACAGCTGTATCCGAATCGAGAGGTCCTCAGTTCAAGACCTGAGGCCTCCTTGTACATGCTAGGCTGTGTGTGCATACCTGTGATCATGGCTGGCTGAGGTCGGGAGGCAGATTGTGGTGTGGAGACCCTTTTAGAGTTGCCTCTGTCTGTCTCTCGTTCCTCCTTCTCCGTTTCTCACTGTCGTGGAAGAAATAAGTAAACTTAAAGAAATAAAGCTTTTGGCACATGGTGGTTCCTGGTTCCTTTTCTGTTGTGTGCTTGCTGAGGTGGGGTGAGGGGTAGTAGAACTCACCCCCTGGGTGACAGTCACACTGCAATCCCTTCTCCATTTCCTTCTCCGCATTTTGGGCACAAGTGCACAAGCTGCTAGGTTCAGGACTCGAACCATGAAGTTGGCCAGGTGGGATCCAGCTGCCTTAACCACCATGCCACCAACTGGCCCCTATGGTGGCTCTTTTAGTTGTAACTGTTGCTAAACCTGCCTCAAACTGGTTGTTGTCCAAGAAGGGAATTAGTGCATGCAAGCCGGCAGTCGTAGGTACCACCTGGTGCAGGAGTTCAGAACGGGGCTGCGGGACCTACTTTGTCCCTACAGTTACCAGTTCTTCTGCGTTGCCTGTTTTGAAATATTCTCTCCCTTTGTATAGCAAGTGGGCAAGCCACCGTCACCTCCTCACTTCTTAAAATCCAGCAGAAGAGCACCTGCCCGTCTCAAGTATTTCCAGCAAAAGTCTCTGCTGCTCTGGGCTCTGCTTGCTCCATGGCCGGTCTCTGGCAGTTACTGCCTGACTGCACAGACCCGAGGCACTCCCACATTGAAGCACGGGCTCTGAGAGAGGGTGGGTTCAGGCCCTTGATTCAGATTAAGGAGTGTTGCTTGAAATGAGGAACTAGATGATGGGGGGTCAGACAACACACGTCCTGATTGTCGTCAAAGGCTATGCTTGTTCAGTGACTTACAAAGCCAAGGTTTCATATTTGTACAACACTTGTTCTTATCACTTTCTTTATTTCTTAAAAGAATTATTAATTTAATTTAATTTTATAATTATTATTCAATTTGACCAGAGAGTGAGCGAAAGAGAGGGAGAGTGACAAAGCAGGCTACGGGGTCTGAGACGCAAATTTAACCACCAGTGGGCGCCTTAACCACCACGCCACCTGCCGGACCCATATCACTCCCAAAATAAACCCAGTTTCTTCTCAGAGATATGATCTTGATACCTGATCAAGCTGTGAGGACACAAGGAAGTGACGTGGTTTATTTCAGCTGGAAGGATTGTGGCAGGTCTGGAAGCAGATCAGAATTTTTGGATGCCTGTGTCATGGTGTCCCAGGCGTGTCATTTATTGTCCAGGGTGCTAGTTTTTTTTTTTTTTTTTTTTTTCCTCTTTTTTTGGGGGGGGAGCTTTTTGCTATAGGGGCGCTTACACTTGCCAAAAAGACAGAGAGAGACAGAGACAGAAAGTGAGAAATCACCCCCAGGGGGGATGTCCACGCCGCAATCCCCTCTCCTCCATTCTCCTCTCGGGATTTGGGCATACACACACACACACGCCCAGTGTGAGTTTAAGCTGCTGGGTCCGGGACTCGAAGCGTGGTTGACTACATGGGAGTCCAGTGACATAGCCATTACACTAACTACTGGTCCCCAGGGTGCTAGTTTTAATTGTGGCGTTCATTTAATAACTGACTAGAGACCTTGGGAAAGTCTCATACTTCAAATGAGAGATCCGGAATAATCGTGATTATTTTCTCACTTTGTAGTCTTTTGTTTGCTTAGGAATCATCATGTGGAAGAAATTTTTAACAATTTTCTCCCTATTTGAGTTGATCTGTTTAGGGTCATGGTGGTCCTGTGCTTTGGTGGTCCGGGAATGAGCCATAAATAGTGATTGTAGGGGAAAAATTGTAGAATACATGAGGCAGTCAGGTACCTGCCTTAGGGTCTCAGAACAGTGGGTGTTCAGTTTCAAAAGCTTTCTGCTTGGCGATTTTATGTCTGAGACATGAAAATAGACTTAATGTGAGCCACGTGTGACCACGGACTTTCTGAGCCGAGAGGGTGATGTCAGAGGTAGTCAGCCTTCTCCGTGAGTGACACTGCAGTGAGGCCTGCGCTTTGAATTGGCGTATTTGGTTGCTCAATAGTAACAGTAGGAAAGCTGTCTCCATGCTGAGTTCACATATACTACTAACGGTCAGGGTGTGATTTTCCTTCACCACCTTATGGAAACTCAGAGTCCTTGAAAACAAAATACGAATGCAAATTATTGAAGACAGATTTCGTTTGTCATCTAACTTTTATGTTTTAGAAATTCTTTTTCCTATTCATAGTACAAGCTTTATTGTAGCTTCAACATATGTTGTCCATTCGGAATATTGTGTATACAGTTGCACGCATTATAGGACGCTTGTCTTCCTACAGGTGTAAAAGGGTGAACGTGTTCGTAAGACTGACCTTTATATTTCTTTTTTTTTTTTTTGAGAGGTTTTTGCTCTAGGGCACGTGAGCTCGCCAGAAAGACAGAGAGAGACAGAGAGACAGAAAGCGAGAAATCACCCCCTGGAGGGATGACCACTCTGCAATGCCTTCTCCTCCATTCTCCTCTTGGGATCTTGGACAAGTACGCACATGCACCCGGCGTGAGTTTAAGCCACCGGGTCTGGGACTCGAACCACGGTCGACTACATGGGAGTCCAGCGACATAGCCATTATGCTAACTGCTGTTCCAAGACCTTTATATTTCTTAGAAATGGGTGGAAACGCTGTTGGGAATGACAGTGTTAGACGGCTTTGAAGTCTTTGAAACACTAAGAGCGCGTGTCTTTTTTAAAGATGGACCACGACCTAATCAGAAAGAAATGCTGTCTCTCCGCGCCTTCTTGCTGATGTTCATTAAACAGCTCGTGATGAAGGTGAGTTCATCTTTCTCATCCTGTAGCATCTGTAGCCTGCGATTTCACACAACTATAATCTTGGCTAATTTCTTCTTGGCTTGTTATGAGGGTTATCCCTTAGAAAATCCTTTGAAAGATTTTTGTTTCTTTTCTGTTGTTCTTTGGGCATCTGTGGATTTAAATTACTGTCGAATTAGAGATGAATCATTGTAATTATACATTGTATTGATTTCCGTAGCTGCTCACGTGTATTCCTTCTTTCGTCCAGCCAGTATCTGCTGAGTTCTGTTAAGTGCTCGGTGCTGTTCTTGGCACTCATGCTGCAGTCGTCCACAGAGCACCCAAAGAAAGTATGATTTTTAGAGGGCTTCTTGTACCTGACTCAGTTTTTAAGAAATAGTATAAATGTGTAAGTGTACCTGAAAGTTTGCATCAGCCTTTAGTAATGACCACATTTTGTTTCTTGTCATTCTGTTATAGGTAAATTAAAGTTTAATATTATTTTTAGAAATATTTTGGGTTTATAAGATAGCAATATATAAATGTATTATTGCCCGTATTTTTATTCAGTATTTTCCTATATCATTTTGTTTTTTAGTGTTTACATTTATAATGCTTTCTTAGCTGTCACATAAAATTATCGCAAGTGTATCCAACTTTTCTTTCTTTTCTTTTTTTTTTTTGGAGAGGTTTTTGCTATAGGGCGCGTGTGTAAGTGTCGCAACGAGATACTCGTGTCAAGCCTCTTGACTTTTATATCATCTCTAAAGATATCTGTATGTCTATAGTGCTTCCTTGAACTTAAATTTAGATCGCATGTTATATTATCTTTTCATGTGTATAGCATTTGACCAATTGGACAAATTTATGTGTACAATTTGTCTTAAAAATTTTATTTTTGGGCCACCTGGTTGTGCGGTGGTTAGGTGACTGGACCCCATACTGAGGATGCCATGGCTTAAGTCCCAGAGCAGGAAGCTAGAAAGACATGCCGGGCACATGTGGTGTGTGCCCCAAATCCATAGACGAGAATGCAGGAGCAGGGACCGTCACATGGCCACCCTCGCGCAGCCATCCCCTCTCTCTCTCTCTCTGACTCCTCTGGTTTTCACTGGCGGGTATACATGCTCTACAGCAAGAACTAAAAAACAAATCTATGTGTAAACATAAGACACTTGTGTTATGTCTCTAAAGGATTCTGGAGTAAAGGAAGATGAACTACAAGCCATTCTTAATTATCTACTGACTATGCATGAGGTAACGTTTGAATTTCATATTTTGAAATAGTTTTTGAAGGTGGAATTTTATAAATGTTAAAAAAATTTTCACTAAGATCTTATCATAATAGGGAGTAAATGTGTTTAGGAATGAAATCTTAGAGACCTTCATTTAAATATCCAGAAGATGGCTCTGAGAATAATCATGAAAGGCTTTACATAGTGTTAAAATGAGATTTCATTGAATTAATAATAAAGTATACCAAAACATAGCTTCATTGTATTTTCGGAACCAGGGTGACAATTCGAAAAAATAGGTTATGAAAACGACTAAAAATGATTGGATTTCAAAACTCATTACATAGTCTTCCCACTGATTTTGCATGTACAATTATTTTATTAAGTTAACTCATCTGCAGTGGGATTTCGTTACATGCTTGCCCAAGAGGTTGAATATTGAGTAGGTTGAGATGTCTGTCCCCCCACGATCCCTCTTTTTTTTAGCACCAGGAAAACATGTACTTAGGTGTAATCTAACTAACTGCTCTGATTAACTAAGGCATAAATAAGTAAAGTTTAGCAATTGATGAAATGCTCTCTGTCTCAAAGATTTAAATGATAATATGCATTCCTGTATTTATTGTGAGTTAATATGTTTTAGTATGGAATGGTGCCACCTTTAATCATTAATAAAGAGAGATAATGATCAGACGTATCTTTGTTAAGTGAAAGATAAAGAAATGCTAAATATGGTAAGTTTCTTTTTCATTTTTTTTTTTCATTTTTTGGAGAGGTTATTGCTATAGGGCGTGTGTGCTCGTCAGAAAGACAGAGACAGACAGAGAGACAGAAAGCAAGAAATCACCCCCCAGGGGGGATGGCCACTCCGCAATCCCTTCTCCTCCATTCTCCTCTCGGAATCTTGGGCACGCACGCACACGCGCCCGGCATGTGTTTAAACCTCTGGGTCCGGGACTTGAACTGCGGTCGACTACATGGGAGTTTCTTGATCGTATCATATCTGACCCCAAATCATGAGAGACTATGACTTTTTTCCCCCTTGTGAGTGGAGTATCTTATTGTTTTGTTTATATTTCCCTCACGAAATGTAATAGTTGAAATGTCTTCTGTTGAATTTCCTTAGTCTTTTATTATATGCGCTTTTATTTTCTGTCAACCCCGATGGACCAAATGAAGTTCTTCATTAAGAGAAACCATAAGTTGCAGCGATGCTCCCTTGTTTCCTATTAATTCTGGCGTCTTGCAGGTCCTCCACGTAATGGTTTTCCAAGAGTTCAGTGTCGGAGCTGCAGATGATCCACTTCATTTTTTGAAAATTAGATATACTTGTAGCTGCTACAGCAGCAATTCAAAAGCAGTGAAGGAAAACCTGAAGGTTGGGCAGCCAGGTTAATCGCCTCTTACAGCGGCTCGCTTGCTTCCCTTCTGGGTCCGTGTTGCCCAGCTTGGCCCCGACGACCTGCATCTATAACGGAGTAGCCAGCACAGGCAGGGAGTGTCGCTCGTGAAGTGTTCCGGAGGGCGGCTCCTACGCCGATGTTCTCTCACTGTAGCTACGTGCTGTAGTATGCTGACTCAGGAAGCATTCATTGATCATCTTTATCTTGAAGACTCACAACAGACACTCTGTGGGAATAGTCCAGTTATCATTTCCCAAAAACTGTTTTTTTAAAGCTTGTCCCTAAAGAGACACAGTGGACAGAATATTCCAGGTGAAGTAAATGTAGGAAATGATATATAGTCTGTGCCCTCTGCTCTACCTCCAGACTCAGAGCATTCACTAGCATATTAAAGGCTCTTACATGTCTTCCTATAAGAACAGCTCAGCCTCTCCTATTCCCCAGCTTTTTGATCTATAAGTCTTTTTTTAAACAAACAAACAAACAAACAAACAAGAAAATCAGGGCCAGCAGGTAGCATGGTGGTTAAGGGGCTGGACTCCCACATGGTTGACTGCAGTTCTCGGCCCAGACCCGGTGGTTTGGAAATCACGCCATGCATGTGTGTGTGTGTGTGTGTGTCCACAATCCCAGAAGGAGAGTGGAGGAGAAAGGTTTGTTGTGTGGCCATCCCCTCTGGGGGGATGACTTCACTTTCCCTCTCACTATCTGTCTTTGCCTCTCCAAGCAAGCAGCTATGCCCTACGGCAAAAAATTAAAACAACAACAACAACAACGACCCCCAAAGCTATCAAGTTAGATCCATTGTTTTGTAGAATATGTTTGAGGAAATTCTGATTCAGTGTAAGATTAAAGGCATGTTATTTCTTTGATGAAGAAATGGACTCTCTGATGATGTCGTGTTGAGTTACACAGATGAATTCTCTACTTATCGTTTTTCCTCTTTCTGTTTTTAAAATCTCCGTGGTGAACCTAGGATGACAACTTAATGGATGTGCTTCAGCTGCTGGTCGCCTTGATGTCTGAACACCCGAACTCGATGATTCCTGCCTTTGACCAAAGGAATGGGCTACGGTACGAGTTTTAGCGACAGAGCCATTACGCTAACTGCTGGTCCCATAAAGTCATGATCTTAAGTCAGCACATTTTTACCATCGTTAGACTTTCCTTTTTTTATTTCTCCGAAGTTCAAGTTTTCCTAACCGCCTCCTTATTCTCAGCAGCTACTTTATTAAAACCGTTAGAAGGGGGTTATTTCAACTTAGGTGTTTTTCCCCCCCAGGTTATGTAAGGTACGTATCCGACCCCGTCCTTACTTGGTCGTGCACAGGGCCGCCTTCTTCCTGTTTATGACTGCCCTTCCCCTTTGCTCTCCATCATCTTCCTTTCCATTCCTTGTCTTTTGCTGACCCTTCGATCACGGTCTATTCTCCTAAATAAGTTTTGTCAGGACACACCCATTCCTGTTCTCTTAAACTTGTACGTGACCAATTTTCTGCTTCAACAACAGAGTCAGAGTTTGAACAGAGACGGTAGGGGCTGCAAAACATAAAACGTTCACTGTCTGGTTCTTCACCGAGAAGTTTGCTGAGTCCTGTGGGAAATAGATGCTAGAAGATTTTTTTTTCCTTGACTTGTTTTTTAATTTTTTTTTTTTTTTGAGAGTTTTTTGCTATAGGGTGCATGCGCTTTCCAGAAAGACAGAGAGAGGCAGAGAGACAGAAAGTGAGAAATCACCCCCCAGGGGGATGGCCACGTCTCAATCCCTTCTCCTCCATTCTCCTCTTGAGATCTTGAACATGCATACACATGTACGCAGCGTGAGTTTAAGCCACTGGGCCCAGGACTTGAACTACATGGGAGTCCAGTGACATAGCCATTATGTCAACTGCTGGTCCTATATACACATTTCTTTAAACATATAATCAGAGTAAAACATTACATGAAAATATTCTCATTTATAAAAATTTTTTATGATTAGGTAAATAATTAAATTTCATTGAAGATCTTTTTACCCTTTTAATATATGAAGTTTTTTTTCTTAAATAGCAACTGAGATTTAGTCAAAAAGCAAAATAGTCCTAGTTAACTTACAAAATTTACTGCTTATATTTAGCAGATAAACTAATTAGATTTGGCTTTGATCTGAGATGTTCCACATTTAAAAATTTATTGCAGGATAGATACTAGGTTTATTTATGGATTCAGTTGAAGTTCTTTTGCGCTTATTTAATACTAATGAAACAGTATTTGAAAATACTTCGGCAATGTTATTTGGTGTTTGTCTTTTGAGGAAATCATTGATATTAACTATAGATATATATGTTCCTTTAAGCTGCAGCAAGCATAGTTTTTTTTTTTAGTAATTGTTCATTTTTATTTATTCAGTCATTTATTTGAATTTGACCAGAGAGAGACACAGAGAGAGAAAGAGAATGTGAAAAAGCAAGCCACCAGGTCCAGGACTTGAACTGTGTTCGGCCATGTGGGAGTGTCCAGCGTCTTAACCACCATGCCACCTGCTGGTCCCCAGCATAGTTTTTTTTTTTTTTTTTTTTTAACGTGTTAATTTTCATAGTTGTGGCTTTTAAATCAGCAAAGAAACTTACGTTGGTGTTTTTTTTTTTTAATTTTAATTTAAAGACAAGAGAGAGACAAAGAGGCAGAAAGCAAGAAATTGCCCCCTGGGGGGATGGCTACACTACAATCCCTTCTCCTCCATTCTCCCCTCGAGATCTTGGGCACGCACGCACACTCGCCTGGCGTGAGTCCAAGCCACCAAGTCCGGGACTCAAACCGCTAGTGACTACTTGGGAGTCCTGTGACATAGCTACTATACCAACTGCTGGTCCATCTGTTATAAACAATTTAATTCTTATTTTGCCTAGTTTAAGTCACTGAAGAAAAGAAACTTCCGAACATGTCAGTGTTGTCCTAATTGACTTTTATAGTTTTCGTACTACCATTTGAATTTCAAAATGATTGACTTCTAATGTCTCATTTGGTGAGATGAATATTATTTTGAAAAATATCTTACATCTTTACTTTTGAAAATTATACTCAGAATAGTTCATTTTGAGTTTTTATTCATTCAGGGTTATCTACAAACTTTTGGCATCAAAAAGCGAAGGAATCCGAGTGCAAGCTCTCAAGGCCATGGGCTATTTTTTAAAACATCTGGCCCCTAAGTGAGTATGCATGACATCTGAAATGGACTGTGGTACCTTACTTATGTAAGTAATATTTTGTAGACTTTCACAATGGTATTTTTATTCATAAAGCACTGTATATATTTAATTCCAGTACTACATAGTTAAAAGATAAAGTTGGACAAGAGTATTTAGTTTGTTTTATATGAAAGTTATTTGCATTATTCATACATTTTAGTGAATTATGGTAATTAGCTTAGATAACTTGAACTCTAGACATTGGACACTTTGAGTCAGTGACTTGCAACATCATCTACCTTCCGTGTACTAGAAAGCTCACGCTTTTGCCTGACTGTCACGTCACATTATGCTGTATACACGGCTCCCACGCTTAGGGGAATGCAGGTGCCCAAGAGATATCTATTGTGTCTTGTATCGGGAGTACTTATGCATATGAAGGCCTAGCTGTGCTAGCACATGCCAGTACATGCTGCTGCTTGGAAGGCTGAGGCCACCTGGTAGGCCTGGGTTCAATTCCTCACATCCCCTAAAAACTGTGTGACTTGCACCTGTGGTCTCAGTGACAGAGAGGCAGGAAGATTACGGCATAGTGAGACCATATCAAGAAATAAAAATAAAGATTACAAAACACTGGGGGGACAGGAGACATGTTGGTCAACTTTATTTTTTCGGAATCCAGCTGTCTGTCTGTAAATACAATTTTATGGGCACATACAGCTATCATTTATTTGTGATGTGTCTGTGGCTGCTTTTATGATATAAGGGCCATATTGAATTGTGACCTAGACCCTATGGTCCAAAAAGACTTAAATATTTACTATCCAGATATTTGCAGAAAAAGTTGGCTGATTCCCAGGGGTCGAGTGAACGTCTGTGGTCCTGTAGCTTCTAAATGTGTGCATGGAAATTTTAGTCTGTGTTTCCATCGTGTTCATTTTCTTCCATTACCTTCCCTCCACAGTGCTTTTCTGCTTCCCTGCTTACTGTAAGGCGGTCACCTCCAGTAGGTGCTCCCTCAGTGCTGGTAGAGAGTAGCAGGATTAGATAAATACTCGCTCTGAAAATATTGGAGGTTTTTGCTGTGGCATGGCATAGCCAATCTTGTGATTTTTTTTTTTTTAAATTTGACTATGCTTCATTATTAATCAGCGTTTTCCTTCTTAAAGATTTTGTAACCTTAAAAGTTCTGTGTTGAAGCAAATTGGGAGAGTAATTGAGTTTGGAATTTCCAATGTGAAAAACATTTTCTATGTTTCTTTCATCCTGAGGACAAACTTAAATAGCTCACAGGAAAACTCCGCATTTGATGGTTGCTTTCTGTGTAATTGCAGGAGAAAGGCTGAAATCATGCTTGGGCATGGATTGTTTTCACTGCTAGCTGAAAGGCTCATGCTTCAGACGAATTTAATCACAATGACTACATACAATGTCCTGTTCGAGGTAGGAATGTTGCTAGAATACTCTTTCTTCTTATTACAAAAGTGCTGTGTAATTGAATTGACCGGGTCTAGATAAAGATACTATCGTTTAGATTTGTAAGGTGCCATTTAGAAACTGTTTGTAAAGGGACTAGGAGTTGGCGTTATGGCTATGTCGCTGGACTCCCATGTGGTCAACTGTGGTTCGCGTCCCAGACTTGGTGGCTTAAACTCACACTGGGCGCGTGTGCGTGTGTGCCCAAGATCCCGAGAGGAGAATGGAGGAGAAGGGATTGTGGCATGGCCATCCCCCCTGGGGGGTGATTTTTCACTTTCTGTCTCCCTCTGTCTTTCTGGCTAGTGCACGCGCCCTATAGCAAAAACCTCTCCAAAAAAAAAAAAAAAACTGTTTGTATGCTAGATATATGGCTTCGTTTTTAAAAACCCATTTATCAGTGAATTACCGAGCAGTATAGTTTTCCCTGTTTAAGTATTCCCCCCACTGTATTGCCTATTAAGCATCTCATGTTATATTTAAGTGAAAGTAAAGTTATGATGCTGAAGTTGTTTTTCTTCTACCCAGAGAATATTTAGCCTGATGTAATAGATGGTATACTGATTTCTGATTGGTTTGGATTAGTTCCATGAGTTCATGAATGATGGCCCTAACTCGGTGATTATGCTAATGTAATCTATTGTTTTACTTCCACAGATTCTTATAGAGCAGATTTGTACTCAGGTGATACATAAACAGCATCCAGATCCCGATTCGACCGTAAAGATACAAAACCCGCGTATGTATTTGTGTGCTTTTAAAAAACTATGCTTTTTAGTTTTGCTACTTAAAAAGGAAGTGCAAAAAACCTAAAGCAGGTATTGTTGGAAGCAGATTGTTACATGACTATTTCATGAAAGGCAACATGATCATCCTAGTTTTATTTGGATATAACTTCTAATTGATCTCAAGTTATGTGGAAATACTTATGTAAAGGTTTTGAAGAATTGTGTGCATAAAATCTTGAATTTAATGCATATTCATATTTTAGCAAAGTTTTGATTACTGATTTAGTGATTTTAGTCTCTATTACATGAACCATGGAGGCGACTTTCATTTTAAATCCCTGTTAATATAAGAATACCAAATTTAGAGCAGAAGAATATCCGTCTTTTTTATTGTTTAT
Source organism: Tupaia tana (assembly GCA_026018925.1). NCBI lineage: Eukaryota > Metazoa > Chordata > Mammalia > Scandentia > Tupaiidae > Tupaia > Tupaia tana. Next base: position 5,832,838 of record JAKSZU010000021.1, read on the forward strand.
AATCATAGTCAGGTTTAACAGTCTTTTTTTCTGATTTAGTGATTTTTCTCATTATTACATGAGACCCATGGAGGCGAACTTTCATTTTAAATCCCTGTTAATATAAGAATACCAAATTTAGAGCAGAAGAATATCCGTCTTTTTTATTGTTTATAATCATAGTCAGGTTTAACAGTCTTTTTTTCTGATATTTTTCTTAAAGTACTTGTACAAAGTGTTTTTTTTTTTTTTGTAAATAATATTTCTTTTTTTATTCATTCATTAATTTTTTAATTTGACCAGAGAGAGACAGAGGGTGAGAGTGAGAGAGGGAGGAAGTGAGAAAGCAAGCCACCAGGTCCAGGACTCGAACCCTGGTCGGCCATGTGGGAGCGTCCAGTGCCCCAACCACCACGCCACCCACTGGCCCCCAAAGTATGTTTTTCATCTTGCTTTTTAAGAAGATCATGTCACTGAAATACCTGGTTTGTAGAATTTTAAAATTTGTTTTTTGTGTGGTGAGGTGTCTGTGTGCTGCTCTACTTTAGTGCTAATTTTAAGAGTACATGGCTCTGAAGTTTAATTTTCCTCAGCTTTTAAAGAGATAGGATGTCACTTAAGTTTTTTTTTTTTTTACGTTTTTGCCAGAGGGTGTGTATGCTCACAGGAGAAAGACAGAGACAGAGAGAGGGAAAATGAGAAATCATTCCCTCAGTGGAGATGGCCACACCACAGTTTCTTCTCCTCCATTCTCTTGAGATTTTGAGCATGCATACACATGTACCTGGTGTGATTTTCAAGCTGTTGGGTCTGGGACTCTAACCATGTTCAGCCATATGGGACTTCAGCACCTTAACCACTACACTACCTGTTGGTCCCCATGATGTCATTATTTTTAAGAATGACAAGGGAGAGAAAGTCATGAATTTACAGATATTATACATTAACATGCATTATATATTGTATATATGTTATGTGGTTATGGGAAGATGGCTTACCGATGTCAGAATTTTAGAGTTTATGGTTGTCTAAGTCTATCTTGTGCTGCTATAACATAACCTGAGACTGGGTAATTTATAAAGAACATATTTTTTTGGGGGGGGGAGATTTTCTGTTATAGGGCGCATGTGCTCGCCAGAGAGACAGAAAGCGAGAAATCACCCCCCCCGGGGGGATGGCCACGCCGCAAACCCTTCTCCTCCATTCTCGTCTTGGGATCTTGGGAATGCACGCACACGTGCCCGGCGTGAGTTTTAAGCCACCGGGTCCGGGACTCGAACCGTGGCTGACTACATGGGAGTCCAGCGACATAGCCATTACGCAAACTGCTGGTCCCAAGAATATAAATTTCTTTTCACACAGTTCTGGAGTCTAGGAAGTCCACAATCAGGGCATGAGCGTTTAATCTGATGAAGGCTTATTTCTATTTCTAAGGAGGCAAAAGAGCAACCTAGTAAGCATGCCAAAATCTCTGTCAAGCTTCTTTTACAAATGCCTCAGTCCCACTGATGGGGGAAGACCTGTTATGGCCTAATCACCTTTCTAAGGACTCATCTCTTAATATTACCACATTGACAGCGTCTGAATTTTAAAGGGGCTCCATTTAAACCATAGTTATCTACCTACAACGTAATGTGCTGGCTCAGAAAAGTTAGGAGGTGGTTAGAAAACAGGTTCTTTGGGTTGAACTCCTGGTCACATGCCTTCCTAGTTCTGTGACTCTGGGTACATTACTTAATTTTCATGCCTTAGTTTTCTTACCTCTAAAACGAGGATAGCAATAGCCTATACTTATTCATTTATGAAGGAATAAATGAGTTAATAAGTAGTTTCTTAAAACAGTGCCTCGTGAATATCCTCAAAATTAGTGGCCATTGTTATTATCTTATTTTTGTTATGAGTCCCATGAATATTGTAATCATTGTTCAGGTACAGAAATTGTGAATTTTTCATTAGAAGATTCCGTAAATCGCTCCCCACATATAATTGATTGTATGGTAAAGTAGCTTCGCATTTTTTTTTTTTTTTTTTTTTTTCTTTTCTTGGGCCTTTACTGTTTTGAACTTACTGCTTCAGAATCATAAAATCCTTGACAAAGGGCTGGTTTAGAATTTCTAAATTTTCCTTTGGGTAAAATTGGTTGTATTGTGTAAGTTTAAATTTAGATTGACAACTCTTACAGCTTTTTTTTGTTGTTTCTTATCTGCAAAGTTCTGGATTAAGTACATAGTTTAAAGGTTTTCTTTCAGTTGAAGTTCTGGACATTTAGACCATTACAGTAGCAATTTTGTTTGCATTTGCTGGGGAATTAGGACATTGGAAAGGTTTTAATTTCCTTTGGGTTTTTGTCCTAATTTTACTTTTAACGTTACAGAAGAAAATCCTTACAGTTCTTACAGTTCACTGTGATAAAGAGAAAGCTTTGTGCATACCACAAATTATGTTGAGGTACCCAAGAATTTATTCTTTTTCTTAGAGATTTTGATTATAGTGATCTTTGCTTGTTTTTAAAATCCATGTAACTGTCTGACAGAGATTAAAGAGAGTCGTCAGTAGTTTTACCGTCATTTAACATGTTTAAAATTTAACTTGTTTTCTTTTAACCTTTTAAGTAAAAATTCAACCTTACTTTGCATATTTAAATCATAGAATAAAATCCCTTTCTTGTTTAGGAATGCTTCCTAATGAACGTATTGTCATTCTTTTTAAATAGATTTTTTTTTTTTTTTTAAATTACACAGAAGAGCAGGCTTTCTGTAGACATTTATGTCAGGAAACTTAAGAAACTGCAACATACCGCCGACCTTCTGTCATGAATTTTTTGTTGTGTTTTGATTGTTACTTATTTATGAACTGTCTTGCAGAGATACTAAAAGTCATTGCGACCCTACTTCGAAATTCTCCCCAGTGCCCAGAGAGCATGGAGGTTCGCAGAGCCTTTCTCTCTGACATGATTAAACTTTTTAATAACAGCAGAGAAAACAGGAGGTAAGCTGGATGAAGCCTTTATTTGCAGCATTCAAGTCTACTTTTGTGTAAGCCTATTCTGCCTTAGAAATATGGCTTACAAGTTACTGGGAAATGAATTTTTCATATGTTTTTATCACCGAGAGCTTGCAGTAGTGTACGCTATCGTTAATTTAGAGTTTGGAGTCCCACATTGTTTAATGTTTTGAAAACGTAGTGATGTACTTTGGGGGTATTTTATTTTAAACCTTGACTTTTTAGAATTCTTTCAGCTGCGGTTTATTTTTTTCAGTAATCGAGGACTCTTATCATTTTTAGGAGCTTGCTACAGTGCTCTGTGTGGCAAGAGTGGATGCTTTCCCTCTGCTATTTCAGTCCCAAGAATTCAGATGAGCAGAAGATAACAGAAATGGTGTATGCAATATTCAGAATCCTACTCTACCACGCAGTCAAGTACGAATGGGGCGGCTGGCGCGTGTGGGTGGACACCTTATCCATCACACATTCGAAGGTGCGTTTCTTTTCGAAAGCGTATTTTGGCGTTGTCAATATCTGCGAGTCTGATTGCTACTCATTGAAAAACCTTATATACTTAACATCCAGTAAAAGAGGCAAGTTATGTTCTGAAAGTACAACGAAATGAAAATTTGAAAGAGGGAATTAGTGAAATGAAAGACAATGTATGTCTTTTTCAGAATTAAACCAATTTTTTTTTTTTCCCCGTAAGGCTTTTGTGCTCTTACTAAAGTCAAACTTGATACCCCAGCGGAAAGGAACTGATGTATTCAAGAAAGGCATGTTCACAGACACAGGTCTCTGAGTTTTAGTCGCTGGAAGCTTTTGAACACAAGGTGGCGCGCTAGATTCAAAGATGAGCGCTTCTCCGTAGTGAGAGGTGGTTGGATAAACAGAGCAGCACTGGCTGATTTGGGCTCTTTGCTCCTGTTCTAGCCACTTAGAAATTAGTTTGGAAAGAAATCTACCAGTCTAATTTGTTTTTTAAAATTCAGTACAGTGTAAGTTTTTCATATACAGGTTTTTTTAAAAATGACTGTGAAATATGCTAAATATACAAGAGAATATTAAGAATACCATATTTACCACTATTTATGAGATCAGGTCTCCCTCCCTAATCCCTCTGTCCTTCACCCTAACCCCCCCGTCCCCATGGCCTGAATTTGCTGCTGTTGTTTCTGCATCTTCTATACTTTTATTACATTACATTTCCTATACTTTCTTTAACCAATAAAAAAATGGTCTTTTCATGTTCACACTAAGTGTACATGCTATCTTACTGAATGTGTTTTTGGAAAATTGCCGGTTTCACTTATTATTGTGAGATTCATCCAGGTTGACTCACATAGTTGTGTTCATTTTCTCAGTTGTATCATTTCCCATGCATTAGCTTTTATCCATTCGCCAGTTACCAGCATCTTTGTCCACCTTCTGTCCACGGGCAGTAGCTTCTCGGTAGACCTTCCTAGAGACCAGTCAGGTGCACATGTTGAGCTTTTCAAGATGAGGCGAGTTCTGTTCCAAAGGATGGTATCTGTTTTCCACTCCTGCCAGCCATGAGGGGTTCTCCTGGTCTGTGACACGTCAGATCACTTGGTATCACCACAGTTGTAAACATTTGCCAGTTTGGTGAGCTATAAATGCTATCACACCATAACCTTCCTTTGTGTTTTTTGTTGTTATTTAGGAGTTTTCTATTTATTCTCGGTTTTAATCCTTTGCTACTTAAACTGTTTATAAATATCTCTGACAGTTTGTGGCTTATCTGTTTATTGTTGGGGTTTTATGAGCCTTCAGAGGAAATTTTACATTTCAAATAATTAATATAGTAAAATTTATTAGTTTCATTTATGATCTGTGCTTTTTTTTTTTTACCTTGTTTAAGAATGCTTTTCTTGCTCAGAAGGAATTTAATATAATTATGTAACTGTATAATTATAAATTAACTATAAGGAATGAAGGACAAAAGATAAGGATTTGGTATATCTTGAAATGTTTTATTTTATTGACAAAGTTTCTCTTTGGGAAAATTTTGCCCTGCTAGAAGAATATATTTCCATTTTTAAAATGATATGCTTTTAAGTGTTTGATTTGATGTTAGTTATGTGAAAGTACCTAAGAATTATTTTTCCTGCCCCCTCTTCCTCAAAGAGAAGGAGGTATATTACTAGTATATGTTTTGCCAGGATATTTTAGGTTGTAAGAACCACCCTGGAAATTCATATTCAAGTAAAATCTGGTGGTAAATAAGAAAAAGATCTTATTAAAAAAGAAAGAAAAGGAAGGAAGGAAGGAAGATAGAAAAGGCTTCTTAGTCATTCCATTTTCAAGGCTGCTCTGTTTAGTCTAAGCGTAGTTCAGCAAACCATGGCCAAGGTCTAAATGTGGCCTGTAAGAACAATTGTATTGGAACATGGTCACTCCTGTTACTTACATATTGTACAAACGGATGTGCTCACATGATAAACTCGAACGTTGTCTACAGTCACTCAACGGCCCCCGAATCTGAAGCAGGCACCCTCTAGCCCTTCACAGGAGCTGCCTGCTGCCCTCGGACGGCCTCTAGTGGGCGCTGATGCCCAGCTGTGGGGTTTCTGTTGTCGTAGGCCGCAGCCTGGACTGGCTTCCTGCGAATGCTGTTTTTCCCTTTTTCAAAAGGATCCTGAAAAAAAAAAAGTTTAAATTTGGCCTCATATTTTAATATAAGAGGGGTCTTCAAAAAGTTCATGAAGAGGCCAGGAGAGGTGTAGCAGTTATGTCACTGAACTCCCACATGGCCAGCTGTGGTTCGAGTCCCCAAACTGGTGGCTTGAAAATCACGCTGGGCGTGTGTGTGTGCATGCCCAAGATCCTAGGAGAATGGAGGAGATGGGATTGCAGCATGGCTATTCCATGGCTATCCTCCCTGTGGGGTGATTTTTCACTTTTCCTGCCACTGTTCTATTCCCCACCCCACAAAGTGCACGTGCCCTAAGGCAAAAACCTCTTAAAAAGTTCTTGGTAAAGTTCATAGATTATGAAGAAACTATGCATAGTCAAAAAATACCTTTTTCTTTTTTGCAAAAAAATTAACTCAGACTTTTGAAGTCCCCTCATATTTGTAATAGAGTTCAGCAGTATCTGGAGGAAGTGCCAGGTATGAAGCAGGTTTCTAAAATTTTCTAAAGAATGTGTGTCAGTTAACCTTGGTTTGTTAAGTCCTCGGGAAGGATGGCTAGAGGAATATGGCCTTTAGAGCAGGGGCATCGGGAAGACTAAAGAGATCATGGGGGCCAGGAGACTTTTCCTTGGGCTCTGTGAGGCTATACGAGGGTGGACTTTCTTTACATACTTGAGCTAAAACAATGTCACACAACAGATTCATCACGAAAGCAGTGGGGCACAGCTGTCTTCTATAGAAGTCAGGCTTTAAAGAGATTCGCAAAAAAATGTGAAGTAAGACTTTTCTCATAAGTATTATTTTTTCTTTTGAAAAGTATAATTTAAAAATGTGTTATTTATATTAACATTTAATGGGTTTACTACTATTTTAAAGTGAATTAATAGGGGCTAGCAGATGGCATGATGGTTATGTCAATAGACTCCCGTGTAGTCGACTGTGGTTCAAATCCTGGACCTAGCAGCTTAAAACTCATGCTGGGCACTTGAGCATGCGTGCTCAAAATCTCAATAGGAGAATGGAGGAGAAGGGATTGCAGGGTGGCCATGTTCCCCCGGGGGTGATTTCTCACTTTCTGTCTCTCTGTCTCTGTCTCTCTGGCGAGCACATGCTCCCCATATCAAGAATCTCTTTCATAAAAAAAAAAAGAATCAATATTTGTAAACTTTTTTTTATTTTTAACTGTGAATATGATAAATAATAATAGAGTTAACTCACATAAACAAATTCCTTTGGGAGCCTCAGTATTTTTTTTTTTTTTTAATTTCCCTTTAGGTTATATGTATTCTGCAGAGAGAGAGAAGGGGAGAGAGATAATGATGATAGCCACAGCCTCCATTCTCCTGAGATTTTGGGCATGCGTGCACACGTGCCTGGTGTGTTTCTCAAGCTGCCAGGTCCAGGCCTTGATCCACTTGATCCATTTGGGATCCAGCCACCTTAACTATCATGCCAATGGGTGGCTCAGTACTTTTTATTTTTATTTTTTCTTCCTTGATTGAGAGGGACAGAGAGCAGGGGGCTAGGGCGGGGAGCAGCACTTCCAGGAAGGCCCTGACACTGCCGTTCACCCTCAGCCTTCAGCCAGCCCAGGAGCAAAGGTGGAGCGTGCCTGGCTCACTCAGGGCCGTCTCCAGGCTTGAACCGTGAACCTTCCCATGTGGTATTGCCTCACAGCATCATGTCTTATTGCCGCACCATTGTCTGGCCCTGACCTCAGGACTTTTTTTGAGAGAATCAAAGACACCAAGACCACAAAGTCTGAACCCTGTGCCATAGAAAATCATAGGGTATTTCTGATCAATAGCTTAGTCCTTTTGAATTTCCTGTCTACAAAATAATGGAGTATTGGCCTATGTAATAACTTAGGTGATCCTGAACTCTCAAACGTGTACGCATTTACAACTAAACATTTTTATCTAGTTACCAACTGATTTGTGTAAGTAACGAGCATGGACTCTGGAGACAGGACAGTCCCGGTTTGAGTCCTCATTTAATAGTAATTATATGTAGCTATATGTATTATATGGACATTCGGGCCCCAGGGCTCTTATTTATTAGTTCATTCACTTTTCTCTGCTGTGATGAACTCAGGTGCTCAAAGGCAATGTTTCAGTGAAGCTGTGATTTTCACACGTCTTCTAACTGTAACCCACCGGACGAAGTGTATTGTGACTGGGTTCGTATGTCCACACACGTAGATGCACACGCACGCGTGCACAGAGACACACACCGCAAGCAGCGGTTCCACGGGGCAATATTTTCCCGTACTACACGTCAGTTCATCTTGGTGCAGGGCTGCTGTTTTCTGTTCTTCTTCATTTAAAAACTGCCGACGAGTGCCACAGGAAGCCGACTCTGTGCTCTCGACTGAGCGCTGCTCGGTTGGGGAAAGTCCTGCTCTGACATCAGGTAGAAGCCGGAGCTGCTTTGTCCTCAGCCGTCTCCCACTGGAACCCTTGAGACCGGCCATGTCTGCCTTTGGCATGGCTTGCTGTTTGCCTCTTCTGTTTGCCCGTCTTCCGTATATTTACTGTGAAAGATGCATTGGGAGCAGGCCTCATCCTGAACGAAGTTGCTTCCTAAATGGGAGATGAGACCGGGCTGTTGGGAAAGCCATGATGCATTTTTGCATAGACAGCAAATATGTCATGACTTTCCTGGCAACCTAGTGCCTGAATAAAAAGATGCACACAGTGGAAGGGGCACCAGCTTCTACCCCAGGGCATCCGAGATGCTTGTGGAACAAGATGTCGTCATTGACGGCCATCTTTAAGTTAAAGAGTCGATGAGACTCGGCCATGGAGAGGGGGGTGTGTCGGGATCGCCGAGAGGAATCAGCACACGCGGAGACAGAGGTGGGGTGTCCCTGTGGGAAAAGCGTGGTGGTCTATAAGAAGGGGGCTCGTGGTCTATAAGAAGGGCAGTCATGGGACCAGCAGTTGGTGAAATGGCTATGTCATTGGACTCCTACGTAGTTGACCGCAGTTCGGGTCCTGGACCTGGTGGCTTAAACTCACGCTGGGCGCATGTGCATGAGTGCCCAAGATCCTGAGGGGAGAATAGGGGATTGTGGCGCGGCCATCTCCCCTGGGGGTGATTTCTCGCTTTCTGTCTCTGTCTTTCTGGTGAGCGCACATGCCCTATAGCAAAAACCTCTCAAAAAAAAAAAAAAAAAAAAAAAGAAAAGGAAGGGTAGTCACATGGACTGTCCCGAAGGTGGCTGGGATCTGGTCATGTGTGATGGTGCAGGTCTCTGTGTGTACTGAGAAGTCAGCTCCTCTCTGTGTCTTATCTTGGCTGTTACATGGTGAGCGCCCAGTAGCCGTAGACCTGTACCCGGTGCTCGCAGTCGCACATCCAAGATCTGGTGCAGAAGGAAGAGGACTACCATCTTAGCTTGGGGACGTTCGGTTCCCCTGGCAGGGGACCCAGTCTGTGTGTGCCCTAGCGAGGCTTCTCTTCTCCATGGGTCACGAAATAGCTGAGTAGCTGTCCATGACGCCCCAGGCCACAGTCCCTCCCGCTGTGACTCGGGGAGCACCTCATCCGGGGGCCTTGGCTGTGCGTTTCATGACGTTTCTGGGTTCCACCCACGGGTTTCAGATTTGTGGGGAGGTTCAGAAATCTGTATCTCTGTTGAACATTTTGTGAAAGGATGAGTGCACTCGCTGGAGGGACGGGGAGAGAGAGAGAGAGAGAGAGAGGAAAAAGGGTGCTTCCCCCCCTCCCCCCACGTGGAGCGGTCATGCTGCAATCCCTGCTGCTCTGTCTTCCCCTCCTTTCAGGATTTTGGGGACCCATGCACACTGGCCTGCTGGGTTTTTCAAGCTGCTGGGTTTTTCAAGCTACTGGGTCTGGGACTCAAATGGAGTGGTTGACTCTGTGTTTGATCTAACTGACTTCACCACCGGGCCACCGAATGGCCCCCAAATCTGTTTACATTGGTATGTTTGTTTTTGTTATAGGGCACCTGTGCCCACCAGAGAGAGGCAGAAAGAGAGAGACAGAGATGAGGAGAGTAAGAAATCACATCGCCTTGGGGCGGGGGGTGGTGTGTGGCCACACTCCAATCCCTTCTCCCCCATTCTCCTCGGGATTTTGTGCACCCTTACACATGTGTTTTGTGTGATGTTTAAGCTGCCCCATCTGGGACTTGAACTACGGTCCGCCATGTGAGAATCCAACACCATAACCACCATGCTACTTGCTGACCCCAAAGTCTGTATCTTAAAATAAGGTCTCTGTATTTTAAAGTAAGCTCTCTGTATTTTAAAATAAGCTCTTATTGTTCTAAATTTTGTATGCTCCTCTGAGTGTACAGGGAATTATTTTGGCCAATTGATATAAAATTCCCCCCTTTCAACCTTCACACACAGCTGATGTTATAATAAAATGCACTCGTTGGAAAACATCATGGATATGGAGATTCTAAATAAATTAGGTATTACCCCTTAATACGTCTTTTAAAAATTATTATTTGTAGGGGCCAGCAGGTGGTGTAATGGTTCAGGTGCTGGACTCCCATGATATTGACTGTGGTGCAAGTCCCAGACCTGGTGGCTTAAAATTCACACCAGGCACGTGTGCGTGTATGCCCCCAATCTCTAAAGGAGGATGGAGGAGAAGTGATGGTAGTGGAGCATCCCCGTGGGGGTGACTTCTCTCTTTCATTCTCTATGTCTCTCTCTGTCTCTTAGGTGAGCTCATGTGCTGTGTAGCAAAAATCTCTCAAAAAAATGAAAAAGTTGGGACCAGCAGTTAGCATAATGGCTATGTCGCTGGACTCCCATGTAGTTGACCGTGGTTCGAGTCCCGGACTCGGTAGCTTAAACTCACACCAGGCACGTGCGCATGTGTGCCCAAGATCCTGAGAGGAGAATGGAGGAGAAGGGATTGCTGTGTGGCCATCCTGCCTGAGGGGTGATTTCACACTTTCTGTCTCTCTGGCGAGCACACGAGCCCTATAGCAAAAACCTCTCAAAAAAAATTATTATAAAGGAAAATCTTTTTTCTTTCTGAGAGCATATATTATGGGTACAGAGGAAGTTAAAGAATCTGAACAAATTGACATTCTTACATGGTACATAAAATCAGTATTTTTCTTTTTAAGATTTTTTGCTATGGGACTTGTGTGCTTGCTGGAGAGAGGGAAAGTGAGAAATTACCCCCAGAGGGGACCGTGCCACACCATCCCTTATCCTCCATTTTCCTCCTGGGACTTTCGACATGCATGCACTTGATCCCGGTATGACTTTTCAAGCTGCTCAGTCCTGGACTTAACCTGCTGTCTGCTCTGCGGGGTCCGGTGCCTTAACCACCACGCCACCTACTGGCTTCAAAGTCAGTATTTTTTTTTTTTTAATTCAATTTATATTTAGCAAATCCAGAGTAGGTTTTAAATTTGCCATGCCCACACGTGCATGTCTGCATACACATATAGTTTTTTTTTTTGGGGGGGGGGAGGTTTTTGCTATAGGGCGTTTGCGCTCACCAGAGAGACAGAGAGACAGAAACAGAAATCACCCCCCCCACACACGGGGGGATGGCCACGCTGCAAGCCTTTCTCCTCCAGTCTCCTCTTGGGATCTTGGGCATGCATGCACACGCACCCGGTGTGAATTTAAGCCACCAGGCCCAAGGCTCATACCGTGGTCGACTACATGGGAGTTCAGCGACATAGGCATTACGCTAACTGCTGGACCCTTACAGTTTTGTTTAGTTTGAGAGGCAAAGAAAAATTGAAAGTTATTATCTGGTCATTATAGTTTTCACTTTCTTTATTTTTAGAGTTTTTTTTTTTTTTTTTTTTTTTTTTTTTTTTTTTTTTTATTGCTATAAGGCGCATGTGCTCGACAGACAGAGACAGAGAGACAGAACATGAGAAATCACCCCCCCAGGGGGGATGGCCATGCCGCAATCCCTTCTCCTCCATTCTCCTCTTGGGATCTTGGGCACGCACGCACACGTGCCTGGCGTGAGTTTAAGCTACCGGGACCCGAACCGCGGTCGACTACATGGGAGTCCAGTGACATAGCCATTACACCAACTGCTGGTCCCTATAGTTTTCACTTTTCATTTAGCATTTTATTCAGGTCTTTTAGTTTTAGTCCTTTGTGTGAATTTTCTTCATTGACTTAAAGGCATTTTCTTTTTCATAAGATATACAAAGTTATATATGTGAATAATGCTATGTGAATTCTTTTGAATTTTAAATCGTATAATTTATTTCTAAAATAAAATAAATAATTTTTGTGCTTTGGTTCTTCAAACAATATTTAATCAAGGTAAGGATAGAGCCGAAGTCTTCAGTAAGTAGGTGAACATTTTGGAGCCTGTTAAACGTTGTGATGGAATTACGGAAACCACATTTTCTTTCTCTAAAAGTAGTCATTCTAAAGCTTTCTAAACACTTTGGTCCCTGTGGTATTGAAGTGATGCTTTTTTTTTGCTTTTTTGTAATCATTTTGAATCTTAATATCACAGATTTGTAACGTGGGTTTGGAGAAAGAACCGAGGTGTAAAGAACTACTGTTGCAGAATTGGATAGCTTTTGCAGAGTTTCATCGAGATACATGCAGCTGCTATAAAAAGCCAAAGAAACTCAATTGCAATTTTATTGTCCGGTGTGATAGATTTCCTGCCACCTTCGTAGCAGGGAAGCTGTTTGTCACTGCACGCCTCTCCTTCAGCGCGGGCTGGGTTTTATAAGTGGTAATGGGGCCTGTAGTGTGACCACACCGCTTCGGCACGCTGGCCTCGAAGTTTCAAGTGCACACCCAGCAACCTTTGTAATTTCATTGTCTTGTTCGCTGTCTGGGTTTTCTTTTTTTATTCTTTTGCTTCAAATCAAACACACTGTTGAGTACTTCAATAAAATATTGTTTTCACCTGGTATGCTAACATGCGTCTACTCTTCCCATTTTAAATTAGGTCACGAAAGCCATTCCGAATCATGAGAATTGTCCACACGCTTTTTCTATACGAATAAAACTAAAACCTTTAGATACTATTTATTATTATTATTTAAAAATTTGACCAGAGAGATAGAAGGAAAGTGAGAAAGCAAACTGCCAGAACCAGGACTCGAACTGTGGTTGGCCATGTGGAAGTCTAGCATCCTAATCACCACACCATCTGTTGGTCCCTAGATATTCTTTTTTTTGTTTTTTCTTTTTAGAGACTGACTCTCGCTGTGCTGGTCAGGCTGGCCTCAAACTCACTGTCTTTCTGCTGTGGCTGCCTGAGTAGCTGGGATTACCAGCACGTGCCACCGTGCCTGGCAAGAGAGTATGTTTCGTCAGCACCCTTAGTACATTATCATGGAATGAAACATCTGTAGCTTAAAATAATGAACTAGTAAAGGTTTGTCACACTTGGTTTGGAAATATAATTTGAAGTAGATCCACTCCCACCATGGGTTTGGGTAATGTTTTTAATTATCTTGGATTATTTGGACAATCTAAAGATTTCACTTTTTGTTAACAATGTCAGGGAATGGTTTATGTAAACTTTCAGTCCCTTTGAATCAGAAAGTATTGTTTATAGGTAAAAAGGCACGTAGAAATCAGTGTTTTTTATTTTGTGATTCTCTAAATGGTTTCCTAAAAGTTTTTTCCAAAATCGTAATATATAAACTGGTATACATAAATGTGTGTGTGTGTGTGTGTGTGTGTGTGTGTGTTTATGATAGCTTCATAAGATTAGAAGCTACCTGTTTTTAGGAAATTTTAGAAGTTACTAAGACCATATTTCATGGATGGGCAACATTTTATACTTTGTGTGATTGCTAAAGTTTTCCTGGATTCAAAATTGTTGATCAAATAGCATTCTTTTTAAAAAATTAAAAATAAGAGATGTTCATTGCAGGAAATTTGGAATCCAGGGCAAACATACACTAAAAAGCCAAAACTCACCGGTTATGTATAATTTAGTATTAACATTTTGGTGCAAGACCTTCCAATCTTCTGTTCTTTTTTTTTTTTCTTTTTTTGGAGATTTTTACTATGGGGCACATGTGCTTGCCTGAGAGAAACAGAGAAAGACAGAAAGCAAGAAATAACCCTCCAGGGGGGATGAGCACACTGCCATCCAGTCTTCTCTCACAATCTTGGGCACACATGCACATGCACCCGGTGTGAGTTTTAAGCTGCTGAGTCCGGGGCTTGAACTGCAGTTGACTACATAGGAGTCTAGTGATGTAGCCATTACACCATCTGCTGGTCCCCAGTCTTCTGTTCTATACATAAATATGCATATACCTATAATTATTTTCTTAAACAATGATATTTTTGTTATTTCACAATTTAGTGATATACTTCTTACATGACTTTCAGTGTCTTCATATTATTAGGTATATTATGGAGAAATAAAGGTAAGAGCAAAACTCTCAGCTTGGATATAACATCAGAATGCCATCAGACCACTTAAAATTCTAAGATGGAATGATTGTGTAAATAATTTTTTTTCCTTTTATATCATGGCATTCTCCAAAACTTTACTTGGAACAATTAGTGGAAGTGACATGTTAAAAATCTATTGAGCCGGGTGGGTTGAAGCTCAGACTGGGTGCATGTGCTTGCATGCCCAGAATCCTGAGAGGAGAATGGCGGAGAAGGGATTGCAGCGTGGCCATCCCCCTTAGGGGCTGATTTCTTGCTTTCTGTCTCTGGCGAGCTCAGGAGCCCTATAGCGTGGTGGTTAAGGGCTCTGGACTCTCACATGGCCTACCACAGTTTGGGTCCTGGACCTTTCAGCTTGCTTTCTCATTTTCCCTCTTTCTCTCTCTCTCTTTCTCACTCTGTTCCTCTCTGCTCAAATTAAAAAATAAATAAAATTAAAACTATTCTGGGGGCCAGGGTCCCCGCAGGTGGTGTTGTGGCTACGGTGCTGGATGTGGTGGGCTGTGGTTCAAGTACCTGAGCTGGCAGCTTGCTTTCTCAGTTTCTCTCTCTGTCTCTCTCTGGTCAAATAAAAAAATAGTAATAATGACAATGAGGGACCAAGAGTTGGCGTAATGGCTATGTCGTTGGACTCCCACGTAGTTGACTGTGGTTTGAGTCCCAGACCTGGTGACTTAAACTCACGCCGGGCGCGTGTGTGAGCATGCCCAAGATCCCTAGAGGAGAATGGAGGAGAAGGAATTGTGACATGGCCATCTCCCCTAGTGGGGGGTAATTTCTTGCTTTCTGTCTCTCTGTCTGTCTCTCTCTTTTTGGCGAGCACACGCGCCCTATAGAAAAATACCTCTCAAAAAAAAAATAAAAATAAAATTTAAAAAGTATACGCAACAAATACCCTAGCAGAGTACATAAGCTATTAATAGCTGGTTTCTTGATCATTGGCAGGATTTTTGCAGTGAGAACTGGTGATTGGAGGAAGTCTTTTATGCTGTTGAGCCATATGGACATACCTGCTCCCATCTTTTTTTGGGAGTTCACTACGTGGATATATAGTGTTTATTGTACAGATCACTTGTTTTCCTATGAGATTGTTTCCCTTTGCTATTGAACTTGTAATGTCGTTTTCATAATGAATTCTGAGGTCGTTTTCTTGCGATAGTGTAGGCCTTAAACTCAATATCTTTCTTGTCATGCTCTACTGGGCAGCACTTAGATTTGAACCAGATTATCTAAATTCGTAACCATGAAACTTTGCATAGAATAGATGAGTGAATATTTATCTTTTTTTTTTTTTTTTTTTGGAGAGGTTTTTGCTATAGGGCACGTGTGCTCGCCAGAAAGACAGAGACAGAGAGACAGAAAGCGAGAAATCACCCTCAGGGGGGATGGCCACACCGTAATCCCTTCTCCTCCATTCTCCTCTCAGGATCTTGGTAGCATAAGAATTAGAAGTTGGCATATGATGCCTAGCTAGTATTTCTATGGGAAAACAATAAAAAAAGATGCGTTTGCTTAAAAACAAGCTCGGTCCGTAAACGTTGCCTCGCCTTTAAAAAGTCTACGATTTTATAGGTTAGACATTTGAAATACATGGATTAAAAAGAATATTTTGATGTGTTATATTCACTTTTTCTCTCTAGTTAATAAATTTGAATGCCAATTATGTTGAAAGTGATGGCAAAAGCAATGCTGTAGTTACTAGCTCCTAAGTGTCTTTAACTAGTAGTTGATGGAAGCGCTTTCCAAACATTACAAATTGCTATAGATTAACCATCAAATGATTGTGAAGATTAATGACTAGTCTTTTAGCTGGGTAATTTAGAACAATATCTGGTAATTAATTGAGGATTATCAGTTTTAAAGTCACAAATACCTTGAAGAAAACAGCATCAAAAGCAGCATCAAAAACAGCAGCGGTAATTATTCCATTGCCATTTAACTTCTAGACTGTTAGGGCAAATTAAAGAGAAATTTAAAGAGAAAACAGCCAACTTCAGAATTGTAAAGGCATTTCAGATCCTGAAGGTATTGGCTTGTCTACAGAGTCATGACACGTTTTTGCATAGAAAAGCATAGAAAAATGTATCATGACTTTCCCAGTGACCTAATGTAGTGTTTCCAGTGTATGATTTTATATTCAATCTGGTAATCCATCAAGTAAGTATATTTTCAGATATTCAAGGTCTGTAAAATCTCTACACAGCCTTTCTTTCTTTTTTTTTTTTTTTTTTTTTTTTTTTTTTATGGAGAGGTTGTTTTTTTTTGTTGTTGTTGCTTCAGGGAGTGTGCACTTGCCAAAAAGACAGAGAGAGACAGAGAGACAGAAAGCGAGAAATCACCCCCCAGGGGGGATGGTCACACCGCAATCCCTTCTCCTCCATTCTCCTCTCGGGATCTTGGGCACGCACGCACACGTGCCCGGCGTGAGTTTAAGCCTCCGGGTCCACAACTTGAACTGTAGTCGACTACATGGGAGTTCAGCGACATAGCTATTATGCTAACTGCCGGTCCCAATATCCACCTAGTTTTCTTTTTTTTTTTTTTTTCTTTTCTTTTTTTGGAGAGGTTTTTGCTATAGGGCATGTGCACTTGCCAGAAAGAGAGAGAGAGAGAGACAGAAAGCGAGAAATCACCCCCCAGGGGGGATGGCCACGCCACAATTCCTTCATCTCCATTCTCCTCTCTCGATCTTGGGCACGCACGCACAAGCATCCGGTGTGAGTTTAAGCCACTGGGTCCAGGACTCGAACTGTGGTTGGCTACATGGGAGTTCAGCGACATAGCCATTACGTTAACTGCTGGTCCCTACACATCCTTTCTCAAGAAGGCCCTGAGGATATTCTCTCCTCCTCCGACAGAAGGAGAGATTGAAAGAGGAAGACCTGGCAGATAAGAAATAGGACACGGATGCAGGGGAGAGATGGAGGGACTCCCCCGCACTGGAGAGGGGGATCCCAGGCTGGCAGCCATGGGGCAGATGGAAGTCACAGCTCTCCGAGGCTGGAGCAGCTGGTTGAGCATGTGTTGAGCATGTTGAACTCAGAATTGAAAAACACAGTCTCCTCTTCCAGACCTATTCCTGCAGCTCTCATCACCTGCACCCCAGTACCCCGAGAGCTGCCGAAGTTCTCTCAGCCTCTAATTCTCAGTACATCCTAATGGTCTTGCCTACAGACTTCCCAGAGGTGGCCATACACAGCAGTGCCCCTCTTACCCATGACTTTGTCTTCTAAGGTTTCAGTTTCCTGTGGTCACCTGCAGTCCAAAAATAGTAAAGTGGGCCATTCCAGAAATAAAACCTGGAAGTGTTAAACTGCGTGCTTTTTTGAGTAGCGTGATGCGATCTTGCACCGTCTTGTTCTGTCCCACCTTGGACATGGACTGTCCTTTTGTCCTCTCTGTAGGCACTGCCCACCCTTAGTGGCTTAGTCGCTGACTCCGTCACAGATCATCTCTCATGGTGGTTTGACAGTGCTGGCATGCAATCACCTGTGTTTGCTTAATAATGGCCTTAAAGCTTGAGAGTGGTGATGCTGGCATATTGCTGTACTGTTCTATTTTACCATTAGTTATTGTTGATACCTTATCATACCTGATTTATAAATTTAACTTTACCCTAAGTGTGTATGTGTAGGAAAAAAAAATGTAGTACAGTAGGGTTAAGCACCATCTGTGGTTTAAGGCAGCGGTCCCCACCACCCCGGGCTGCAGACCTCTGCCCGTCTGTAGCCTGTTGGTGTCTGGGCCGTGCAGTGGGGGTGCACGGCAGGTGAGTGAGCAAGTCTGTGTTGGCAGCCACGCCCCTCGCTGGCATCTCTGCCCAGCTCCGACCCTGTGCAGTCACTGGTGGTGTTGGGGTCTCATGGCAGCATGGATCGCTTCCCGTATGTGAAATGTGGTGGTGATGGAAATGTGTGTGGTGGATGCCGTGTGCTTGGGTCATCCCAGGGCAAACTCCACTTCCCCCAGTGTCTGAGGGATGAGGCCGGTCCCTGGTGCCGAGAAGGTTGGGGATCACTGGTTAAAGGCATCTACTGGAGTCTTGGAAAGTGTTGAAGATAAGGGAGGACTGCTGTAAATCCTGAGAAGCCGAAGCTGTGCTGCAGCCCACACACTGTTTATCTCGTCTCCGTGTTCCAGCGACGTAGGTTATTGGAACACTTTACAGGAACGACTTTGTGTTAATAAACCATTGGGTCTTCAGGAAAGTCATGGCACATTTGTGCATAGAAAAATGCATCATGACTTTCCCAACAACCTGATAGAATCACGTTTACATTTCCTGCATGGGCCGTGCTTTTCCTGACATTTTTTGGGGAGGGTGTGAAACGTAGAGTTCCACGGAAACACCGCTGGAAATCACATAAAGTAGTAATCCTTGAAGAGGTAAAAAAAAGTGTCCACTGTTCAGTTTTTTTCCGTTACGTAGGTAAAAGGCTAAGCACGAGAGGGGGAGATTGACACTGCTGAGTACTGAGGAGTCACTCACGAGGTTGGGGGCTGAAGGGATCTGCAGATGGATTAGCTGGAAATCTCAGACCATTCGCACCAGCCCAAGCTTCGAACATTACGGTTGACTTTTGGGGAAAGATTTTTTTATACACACACACACACTTTTTTTTTTTCCAATTGCTTCATATATTTTCTTTCTTTAGCTTAGTAAGGAAAAGCTTTTGTAACTTAACAGATACTGATCTAACAGTGAATGTAACTAAATGATATTCTTTACCTCTCCTGAGGATAAGTCACAGAGTAAATGGTTTCATTGCAGTTGAAGCTGTATGTTTTCCAGTTTTTAAAGCACTTCCCAGTGGTTCATACTTAGATTCTTTTCTTTTTCTTTTCTTTTTTTTTTTTTTTCTTGGAGAGGTTTTTGCTATAGGGCACATGCACTCGCCAGACAGAGAGACAGAAAGCGAGAAATCACCCCCCAGGGAGGATGGCCATGCCACAATCCCTTCTCCTCCGTTCTCCTCTCGGGATCTTGGGCACGCACGCACATGCGCACGACGTGAGTTCTAAGCCACCGGGTCAAGGACGCGAACCGCGGTCGACTGCATGGGAGTCCAGCGACATAGCCATTACGCTAACTGCTGGTCCCCATACTTAGATTCTGATACAGGAGACCAGTAGAAGACTGTATTCCTTTCCTATACAGCTTGGAGAATAGCCTAAATAGCTGTTTTCTTTTTGTGGTTCCATGCCATACTCTTTGTTAAAATTTACTATAGTTTTTCTCAGATGTTTAGAGTTCTGTGATTGGCTTTCTTTTTTCTTTCTTTTTTTTTTTGTTTTTGTTTTTGTTTTTTTTTTTGGAGAGATTTTGCTATAGGGTGCATGTGCTTACCCGAGACACAGAGAGAGAGAGAGAGACAGAAAGTGAGAAATCACCCTCCAGAGGGAATGACCACGCCGCAATCCCTTCTCCATTCTCCTCTTGGGATCTTGGGCACGCACACACACGCAATCCAGTGATATAACCGTTATACCATCTGCTGGTCCTCTCTGTGATTGACTTTTATTTTATATATCATTTTACCAAAATAAGGGTCTTATAGAAATATTAAATTTTATTATGTTATATAAACTATGTATTTGAAAAATTATTGCTTCATTTTGTATCTTTGTTCATTTTCTATGCACACTTTAACTGACGGTACATTTTCCCTCTAGGTCACTTTTGAAATACACAAAGAAAACCTTGCCAGCGTATTTCGGGAACAGCAGGGGAAAGTCGATGAAGAAATAGGGCTGTGCCCTTCAAGTCCTGTTCGAGCCGTCCCCGGCATTAGCAGGGATGTTAATGTTTCCGAAGGGTCCCGGCCTTCAGATACACAGGATTCTCCCAACCACCCTCATGGCCCCGGACAGAAGGATGAAACCCCCGGTACGGAGGTAACGGGTTCAGTAGAATCTACATCTAACCTCGAACTGCAGACCCACAATACAGCTCACGAAGGAGGGGAAACCGAGCCGGAGTGTCAGGCGGTACCCGATGAAGTCCCTTTGGAAGAGACACTGACAAATGCGGGTGACTTAGAAGTCACTTCTGACCCAATAGAAGCGGTGACCGTCTTGTCTAATTCTTTAAAACAAGGCGAGAAGGACACAACGACCGTCAGTGAAGTGACTGCCACCCTCAGTTCTCCTTCCGAGGAGGATGCTTCCGAGATGCCGGAATTCCTGGACAGGTCTCTAGTGGAAGACGAGGACGAGGATGACTATGTGGAAGTGAAGGTAGGAGGTAGTCCTCCGGAGGAAGCCAGTCCACCCGCAGAGCTCCGAGATAATGGCTTGTCTCCAGCCGTCTCCGAAGCCAGCGAAAGACTGGACATCCTTAGTGGTGGCCACAGAGCGGTATGTCACGAGGAAGACGCTCGGACAGGACAGCAAGCTGGCCCTGTCGCACAAGCTTCTAAAGACTCTGGCACCCTGACTGCCACCGCACCCGGGTCCTCAGCTACCTCATCAGAAACTGCTGTCTCCCCAACAACTGTGCAGTCAGACGTCGGTCAGATGCCGGAGGGAGGGACGAAAGGCACCAGAGAAAGCAGGTTACCCAGCGATGGTCATGGACACGTCGGGGAGGCGGCTGCTCTTTCTGAGCCCAGAATTGCCAAGTTGGATGTTTCCAGTGTTGCTACAGATACCGAGAGGCTGGAGCTGAAGGCTAGCACGAGTGTGGAAGCGCCTCAGCCTCCCCGACAAGTGCCCGAGGTGATTATGTGTGTCGCCTGCCCGAAGCGTGTTTGCACAGAGCTACATAGAGCAGCTGTAGAGACTGACATGTTAATTATTTTGGATTTAGCGCCTATCCCATTTGCAATGACATAAAGGCAATGAGTAGAAAGATTATATTTCACATTGTTAGGCCAGCCTCTAGCAGTTAGTTTCAGTTTATTAAAAGGCAGTTATTATTATTATTTTTTATCCCAGCATCACCAATAGTTAACCACGTTCAAGTTCTAGGGTTGGCCTAATTTTAGTTTAAAAAGAAAATACTGGACATACTTACATTTTTTCCCTTTGTTTGCCTAACCCTGTCTTAGCACATTAATTTTCCCATAAAATCTAAGACCACCTACCTGCCAGCGTATAATTTTAATCAGAAAGTTTGTGGTTTAAAATTCAACCGTAAGGTCTGTAAAAGAGAGGCGCCTTTGTGAGTCCTGGAAGGTACAGCTTTCTCCTCTACCAACAGGTCAGAGTGACTCATCCGACGAGGGGGAATTGTAGGTTGTGCTTTTTCACGTCAGTCAGTTCTAGCCTTTCTCCTCCCTTCCTTTTTTATTTATTTATTTTTTAAATTGGTTTGTTTGTTTTCATGACTTCTTTTGTTTGTTTTGTTCTTCATTCTAGCCAGTTTATAATCCAGATGCTGCTTGGGTTATGAATACTACCTTTCTTTTATGCTAAGATTCAAAACTAAGAGCAGCTTGATTCTTCTGATTCATTTATAACATGTTACAGAGAGGTAACACATGGCTCCTTACCGTTGAATTACAGTAGCTTTTTTTTTTTTTTTTTTTTTTTTTTAATAAGAGAGATTTTTGCTATAGGGTGCATACACTTGCCAGAGAGAGACAGAGAAACGGAAAGCGAGTCACCCCCCCACCCCCCACCCCAGGGCGATGGCCACGGTGCAATCCCTTTTTGTCCATTCTCCTCTCAGGATCTTGGTCATGCATGCACATGTGCCTGGCATGAGTTTTAACCTGCTGGGTTTGGGACTCGAAACACGGTCTACTCTGTGGGTGTCCAGTGATGTAACCATTATGCCATCTGCTGGTCCCATTAAATGTACTAAAATATTGATGTTATTACTTGGATAGTTTCTCTAATTTGAGTTTTTATTGTCTTTTTGAAAAGTTTTTTTCTATAATGCACATGTCTTGCTGGACAGTGACAGAGAGAGATGTTGAGAAGGAAAGTGAGAAATCACCCTTTGCGGGGATGGCCATGTCACCAATCCCCTCTTCTCCTGGAATTTTGGGCATGCACACACATGTACCTGGTGAGATTTTCAAGGCACCGGGTTTGGGATTTGAACTGTGGTTGGCCATGTGTGAGTTCAGCGCGTTAACCACCACACCACCTGCTGGCCCCGGGTTTTTAGTGTCTTAAAATGAGAGTATTTGTTAGGTGAATAGCTTAAGAACTACTGAATTATTTACTTTACTAATGCCCGTTTTTGAAGTTGAATTGATCTTACTACTTTTTTAAAATGTTCTGTATTAGATGTCAAGGCAACAAGAGCAACCGGGGCAAGGAACAGCACCAGACTCAGCTGGTGGACAAAGGAGGGATTCCAGACCTGCCATGTTTCGTATTCCCGAGTTCAAGTGGTCTCCGATGCACCAGCGTCTGCTCACTGACCTCTTGTTTTCAATAGAAACAGATATACAGATGTGGAGAAGGTTTGTCCCTACGTGTATTACAGAAGATCTATATGAGCTGAGATTTTGTTTTCAAAGAAATGTATATAAACACTTCACAATTAAATTCAGATGCTTGGTTTAAAAGCAGCATAAAAGTTCTGTGGTAGGGTTTTATTGACTTTTTAAATCCCCCCATTGTAAGAATGGAATTCTTGTCTGAATTACAAAAACCCCAGAATCAAAGGTTTCTCTTTTACTCACTTGCTGAAGATCTCCTGTAGCGTATTTTTATAGCATGGAATTCACCAGAAGGCAGGTCTACCAAGTGGGTTTATGATGACTAGAAATACTAAAAAATAATTGAGGTTTAAGCATAATATTATCCATGTCTCCGATATATTTTTAACATTTAGATGATCCTTTACTGTGTGATTTATGATTTTTAAAAGCACATGATTTTTATTTGTATATGACTTGGTTTAAAATTATTTCATGGCCTGGCTAAGAAAACGTTAGTAGAGGATTCATTTTTAGTAGCACAGTCTACACCATTTACCTCCTGTTTTCTGCTGTGTGACGTGTCAATTTCGTTCCCAGCTAAGGATTATTTGGTTCAACTGTCTCTATCAGGTGTAAGCTAAATAGTGTTTATGTCTCCGCACAGAGAGGGCATGGCTAGTCACTGCCGTTACGGAACGGTCTGCTTCTGAGGAAGTAGGCACCCCCCAAATGCCTCCTGCATCATTATCTTCCTTCCGTTTCCAAGACGAAGCCAAAGCACCTTCTTATCCTCCCTCCCCTCAAGTAGGCACATTGTGATTCCCTTTCTTTAGCGTTATCAGTAAACATCATTTATCTTTGGACAGCCATTCAACAAAGACAGTTATGGACTTCGTGAATAGCAGTGATAATGTCATCTTTGTACACAACACAATTCATCTCATCTCTCAAGTGACGGACAATATGGTCATGGCTTGTGGGGGGATACTGCCATTGCTTTCCGCTGCTACGTCGGCTACAGTAAGGACCTCGCTACTCTCTACCTTGGTGTGAAAGCATAAGTGTTCTGCCTTCTTATTGACTAAGACGCGAATGTGGTGGCTACTGTGCATCTTAGGGACCGTACGTCAAAAGCAACAGGATCTTTTACAATAACCTGAATGTCCCTTAGACGCTATGCTAGGCAAGAAGGCTTAAAGAAATCATTTTTTAGGGATAAGTCAGTGAAGAATCGTGGTTGATGGAGTTTCATCTAATATGTGGCCACTGCCCTTTATTCTTAGATGAAATGATAAGTAAATCACTCTGTTGTATTAGATTTCAGATAGCCTGACTTTTTATAGAGAATTTAGAAGTTTGGGAAATATATCTTATAACTATTAGATTTTTTTTTTACCCAGCTGTAGATATTAATGTCAAACTTGATGTCTTGCAGCATGAACTGGAGAATATCGAACCTACACAAGGCCTCTCCATAGAAGCCTCTGTGACGTTTTTGCAGAGGCTGATTAGCCTCGTGGATGTGCTCATATTCGCAAGTTCTCTCGGCTTTACTGAAATCGAAGCTGAAAAGAATATGTCATCTGGAGGAATTTTGCGGCAGTGCCTGCGACTGGGTGAGCTGTTAAAACCTGTTAGTTAGCAATTTACTTTAAAAATGGGCGATAATTCAGACATTCGATTGAAAATTACCTTCCTTCTGTTAGTGAGAACATTTGTCTCTTAGCTACTTTTTAATGTGTCGTGTGCACACAGTCGTAGCTGCTTCGTTGGAAGGAGGAAGACTTACAGTATACGGTAGTTTATGTGACAGTGTTCTTGCTAGGTATGGGGAAATAGTTTATCGATTGGTTAGATTGTCTACATCTGATGTTGTATTTTCATCCATCTCAGATGGCCATGGGTCCCCGTAATGCCGAGGTGAGGGGGCTCTCATTCTTAGACCCCCTCTCTCCACTCTCTTCTCTCTATTTAGTAAGCAAATCATTTACAAAAGTCTCAGCATGTACAGTTAGATAGGAAACCTTGTACAAAGAAAAAACATTTTTTTGCTTCACTTTAGGAAGTCTGGTTAACATTAAGAAGTCATTTTGTATATTTACGCATTTATATAATGAAGAATTGCTTCCAGGAGAAAACAAAGATTTAATGATTTTAAATACTAATGTTAATGAATTCTTACAGTTCATTTACATAACGGCTACCTGCACGTTGCTGATTTAACCTTGTTAATCAAGGGGTTTGTATGAGGAGCAGCAGCAATGTAACTTGGGTTATCAAATGAGAGACAATTTTAGACTTCACCCATGACCTATATAATTTAATCTGCATAAAATGTAAGAACTATTACTTTAGAGCAAAAAGAAGTAAAGAGAGAAGAATAGGGCAAATGCTGAAGAGATTCACTTTAGCAGATTTTTAAAATGCGGGTTGAACATCTCAAATTCAAAAGATCTGAAATCCGAAGTGCTCCAAAATCCAAGTCTTTTTGAGCACCAATATCACACCACAAGTGGAAAATCATACCTGTCCTCAAGTGATGGGGTCACAATAAAAATGCTGTGGGACAAAAATACTGTACTGAGACAGTAGATGGTGTAATGATTACATCGCTGGACTCCCATATAGTTGACCGTGGTTCAAGTCCCGGACCTGGTTGCTTAAAACTCATGCTGGGCATGTATGCCCAAGATCCCGCGAGGAGAACAGAGAAGAAGGGATTGCGGCATGGCCATCCCCCCGGGGGGTGATTTCTTGCTTTCTGTCCCTCTGTCTCTCTCTGTCTTTGAAGTCCCAGACCTGGCAGCTTGCTGTCTCACTTCCCTTTGCTCTCTCTGTCTTTCTCTGGTCGACTTCAAAAAAACTGTCAGCCATGTAGGAGTCCAGCCACCCTAACCACCACAGCACCTGCCGGCCTCTGGGGGAAATACTTTTAGATAAACTATTGTCTAAATAGTATTGTGTACATGATTTTTTCATCAATTCCATAATCTTAAATGTAATTTTCTTTTCTTTTCCAATCTTTTTCTTACAATGCGAGACAGTGTGTGCAGTGGCAGTAAGGAATTGCTTAGAGTGTCAGCAACATTCCCGACTGAGAACCAGGGGCGATTCCGCCAACAGCTTAAAATCGATACACAGCCTGATTCCCATGGCAAAATCTGCCGCCAAGGTAAGCACACTGAATAATTAATTTTTAAAAAGCAGACTCAGGATCAGCAGTTGGTGCAGTGGCTATGTTACTGGACTCCCACGTAGTCGACTATGGTTCAAGTCTCAGACCCAGTGGCTTAAACTCATGCTAGGCGCATGTGTGTGTGTGCCCAAGATCCCAAGAGGAGAATGGAGGAGAAGGGATTGTGGAGTGGTCATCCCCCCGGGGGGTGATATCTCGTTTTCTGTCTCTCTCTGTCTCTCTCTCTCTGTCTTTCTGGTGAGCACATGCACCCTATAGAAAAACCTCTCAAAAAAACAAAAACAAAAAACCCCAGACTCTTCACAGTTCAGATTTTACATTTATTTCCTCATTTCAACATAAAATTAAATAAATCCGAGCGATCCTAAGATGATTGCTTTAGGCTGTGGCCATACCATTCAAATATTTGTGTTTACATACACAGTAAAGATTTGTTTTTAGTTAGTCTTCTCTGCTTTCTTAGGTGTTTATTTTCTTGTTGAGGTGATTAGCTTCTCCTTCAAGTACGTCGATTTTTCCTGCGTAACGTCCTCCTGTCACCCCCCCTCCTCAAAAGCAGTGTGGAAAAAACTGGGAAAAGGAATGTGATGGTCTTGCTTTTCTGATTGTTGGAATACTATGTTTATTTATTTATTTATTTATTTATTTATTTATTTTGGAGAGGTTTTTTGGGCTATAGGGCGCGTGCGCTCGCCGGACAGACAGAGAGAGACAGAGAGACAAAAAGCGAGAAATCACCCCCCAGGAAGGATGACCATGCTGCAATCCCTTCTCCGTTCTCCTCTCGGGATCTTGGGCATGCGCGCAAATGCGCCCGGAGTGAGTTTAAGCCACTGGATCCAGGACACGAACCGCGGTTGACTACATGGGAGTCCAGCGACATAGCCATTACACTAACTGCAGGTCCCTAGAATACTATGTTCATTTTTAAAGATACCCACGTGTTGTGTGTATTTGTTTTTCAGAGTCCGGTGGACCTCGTGATTGGCGGTATATCTCCAGTAAGAGATCTCGACAGGCTCCTACAAGACATGGATATTAATCGGCTGAGGGCAGTTGTTTTCAGAGACATAGTAAGTGGCAATATTTTTAAAAACGAGTGAATGAATTAATTATTACTTGTTAGTTGGACCAGAGAGAGAGTGAAAAAGTGAGAGAGCAAGCTGCTACGTCCAGGACACGAACCCCAGTCGACCGTGTGGGAATCCAGCACACCACAGCCACACCACCTGCTGGCCCCCATAATACTTCTTCTTCACTGTTTCTTACCTACTTCCTATTTCCTATTTTCTCCTTGACCCTGAGTGTTGAGAGTGAAAACTCTGTGTGATATAAAATAGCCCGCCAGAGATAAGAAGGCCTAGACACTAGTTCTCTTCACAGTGATTTTAGAATCTTAGGATCCTCTGTCAATGTAGCTAGTGCTTCAGAGTAATGATTGCTTTTTTTGAAGAGGTTTTCTCTTATAGGGCATGTGTTCTTGTCAGAAAGATAGAGAGAGACAGAGAGACAAGTGAGAAATCCTCCCCCAGGGCGGATGGCCATGCTGCAGTCACTTCTCTTCCATTCTCCTCTTGGGATCTTGGGCACGCATGCACACACGCCCGGCATGAATTTAAGCCACCGGGTCTGGGACTCGAACTGCAGTCGACTACATGGGAGTGCAGCGACATAGCCATTACGCCATCTGCTGGTCCCCAGATTACATAGTGAGCAGTATGAGTGTTTTACCTATGCAATTGAACCTTGAACCATGAACCATGTGGGGGTTAGGGTTTCTGACTCCTCTGCAATCAAATATGTACATAGAACTTTAGACTTCCCCAAAACCTAACTACTAATAGCCTGCAGTTGACCAGAAGCCCTAGCTGCGACGTAAACAGTTTATTAACACATTTTTTTATGTTACATTAGTATATACTGTATTCTTACAATAAAGATAAAGCAATGTTAAGAAAATCATAAGGAAAAAAATACCAATATTTATAGGATAATTATTATTGGAAGAAATTCCTGTATCAGTAGACCTGCAAGGTTCAAATGGTTAGCCGAACTCATTAAATCAACAACTTTTTGAGGTCTCTACTTTTGTCATTTCCATTTTATAGGTCAGGACTCAGGCACAGAGAACTTGGGTAACTTCTCCAAGCTAGTGTTAGTAAGCCGTAGACTTAGGATTCAAACCCAGCTTGTCACTGCAGGATTCGTGCTCTGGATGTAGGAAAACATTCAGCTTCTGAATGGCATAACGTTTTACTGACTATTAGATAGTTTTCCTTCCAAGATGTATTCATGTGAGAAAAAGGTGCAGGGTGAAATGTCGCTTTGTCTCTGGTGCTTGGCGCTTGTAGGTTTTTTAAAGTTGAGAACCAGTTTTGTGTTAGCTGATTCTCATGAAGAGTGTAGCCGATTTTCATGTACGTATATCAAAGTCATACAGAAAGTACAAGGATGAAGAGAAACATTATTTGTAATTCTACTCTACAGCATTTGCAGTATTGTCATTAGCATTTGTTGGACACTCACTGTGTATTTAGTACAGGATTTTGTAAATATCTATTACATACGTATTTCTTCTAAACGTTATAACCTATTTCCCCATTCCCTCCTCCTCCTGTAGTGTTTAGACCTCTCTGGAGTTCTTGACTAGGTATTTATACACATGTAGAAGTGGGGGATTGCCACAGCTCGGTGGTTTTGGAGCACTTGCTGTTAAGCAGCACTGCCTGCTCTGTCTGTGTGGCCTCTCCTTCTCACACTTGCCATGGGAGGAACCTAGCCGTGCTGGACTCAGTGATGGCCGCCCGAGTATGCGGTAGACCTGCCCTGCCGGTGTCCCTGGGAGCAAACTGAATTGCATTGCTGCAGGCCATGTGGCTAGCCATGGGCTTGGATCCCTGGGTGGGCTTGAACGCACTCCAGGTACACGTCTGCATGCCCGAGGACCGAAGAGCTGGAGGGTCAGGGAGAGGGGGGCATGGCATGAGATGTCCCAGTTAAGGATATGCACGCTGTTCTCCCTGGCTCACATGCACATGCACATAATGAGTAAACCATAGCGAGAAAAGATCACACGCTACGAGGTAAAACTGGGTCAAGGGCCTCGAGAACTTGATTTTTGAAATTTTGATTTTAACAACTATGTTGTACTGCCTTTCCTTCTTAACTACCAGAGGGTGTGGTGTGTGTGCTTGGCTGGGGGGGGGGGGGGAGATGAGGAGAGGAAGAGAGAGAGAGGAGAGAGAGAGAAGAGAGAGAGGAGAGAGAGAGAGAGAGAGAGAGAGAGAGAGAGAGAGAGAGAACCCCCTAGTGCGCTGTGGTCACAATGCAGTTTCTTCTCCAGTTCTCATCCAGTTGAGACTTGGGGCACACACACACACACGTGTACCTAGTACGTTCTTCAGAGTGCTGGCCTTGGGATTTGAACCACAGTTGGGCATGTGGGATTTGGCTTACTTAGCCAGTAAACAACAGGCCAGCCCATAAATCACTATCTTTTTTGTTTTGTTTTGTTTTTGTATTTTTTTTTTTTTAAATTCTCTGTTAGCTTTCTATAGCGCTTAAAATGGACTCTTGACCCATGGAGGCTCTGCATCTGCGCGCTTTGCTCTTGCACACGTTCTTACCAGTTACTATCTCACAGTATCAGAAACAGGGTCAGAGCTTTTCCTTTGTCTCCCCTGTGATTTCTGAAAGCAATAAATGATCTTAAATATAAACTATGATTTCTATTTATGATATTGACTATAAAATTTGTGATATTACATATAAAGTAAATGTTATATAAATATAACACTATTTTATAATTACGTTACATAATCACCTTATAGGACTTTCGGAAAAGAGAAAAGACTATTCTCCTAATCACATCCCAGAGTTTAACTTGCTCTAACATATAAAACCTTTCATGGGAAAGTAAATGACCTGAGATTAAGTTGGTAAAGAAAGTATTACCCTGAGATTAAGAGCTGAGGTTTTTAACCACTGTAATCTGATTTCAGATTGCTGAGGTTTTTGTTTTAGAGAGATTTTTTGCTACAGGGCATGTATACTTTCCAGAGAGACAGAAAGTGAGAAATCACCCCCCTAGGGAGGATGGCCATGCAACAATCCCTTCTCCTCCCTTTTCCTCTCGGGATTTTGGGCACACATGCACATGTGCCCAGTGTGAGTTTCAAGTTGCCGAGTCTGAGACTTGAACTGTGGTCGGCCATGTGGGAGTCCAGCAACATAACCATCATACCATCTGCAGGTCCCTAGATTGCTAGGGCTTTTAGTCATGTAATCTGATTTCAGATTTGCTTTTTCATACAGTGTAGTAGTTCCTTAGGTAAGTAGCTTCACTTTTCCAAGGTTCATCTTGTAAAATTTGTGAATGAATGTGTATGATGTACATAGCACAGTGTCTGAGTCTCAGTCAGTTTTCAGTAAGTGATGGCTACAATTGAAAACGGATCTATTGCAGCAGTTAGGATTTAAATATTGGATCATCCGGAAAGACATGATACATTTTTGCAAAAAACAAACAAAAAAAAAACCATAGGAAAATGCACCATGACTTTTCCAACCACCCAATATAAGGATCTGTGGATATTATTTGTTTGGGTCTAGAAATCAAACATATGCTATAAACTAAGCACAGTAGTTAATATCGATGTCTACACATCTAAGCAATTCATTTAATAGATGGCAGAATATTGTGGCAGAAGAACTCAAGCTTGTCTAGAGAAAAGAGATCGTTAATTAAAAAAAAGGAAAATGGGACCAGCAGTTAGCGTAATGGTTACGTCGCTGGACTCCCATGTAGTCAACCACAGTTCGAGTCCTGGACCGGTGGCTTGAAATTCATGCTAGGTGCATGTGTGTGCGTGCCCAAGATCCTGAGAGGAGAATGGAGGAGAGGGGATCGCAGAGTGGCCATTCCCCTGGGGTTGGGGGGGTGGTGGTAGTGGCGGTGGCGATTTCTTGCTGTCTGTCTCTCTGCCTCTCTCGTGAGCACACTCACCCTATAGCAAAAATCTCTCTTTTATTTAAAAAAAAAAAAAAAGAGGAAAAATGTACATTTGTCTCTTTGACCAAGACCTAGAAGTTGTTTCACAAGAACCTACAAAATACTATAGATTTTGCCAGATGACAGATATGTCCAGGAATTGCATCAAGAGGATATATTCAGAGAGAATGTGAGAGCCCACTGTTTTCTGAAATTGAGTATGTCCAGAATTTTTTTTTTCCATAGGGCCCATGTGCTTGTCATGGAGTGACAGAGAGAGGGAAAGTGAGAAATTCCTCCCCGGCGAGGTGTCCATGCCACAAACCCTTCTCCCCTATTCTCCTCTTGGGATTTTGGGCACACAGGCACGCACACACGCCCGCACACACGCCCGGTGTAATTTTCAGGCCACTGGGTCCAGGACTCGAACTGCATTTGGCCATGTGGGAGTCCAGCGCCTTAACAACCACACCACCAGCTGGCACCTCTTGTGCCCTGTTGGCATCATTTGCATCATTAGTTTCCATTTGTTTATCTTCTAGGCAACAGCATTCTTTGCTGTTTATTCTGAACTTACCTGCTCCTTGAGGTGTCCCTAGGTGTCAGGATTTGGGGGGCATATTTGAGGTTTTCTTTTCATTGCGTTCCTATTTGAAAGTTATTAGCATAGTAGTGTGTGTAGAGTCCTTTCCTAGACGGGGGATCTGGCAGGATGGAGAGGCCCCTCGTCGGCAGTGATGCAGGTGGCGTGGAGTTTGGGCGGAGCCTGGGCCAGTCCTAGACTTGGTCTGCTTCTGTCCCTTCTGCCCTGCGAGTACTGTTTCAAATACTTGCAGACATTCCTCGAGCATCCTGTTCTGTCTCCTATCCTATCTTTTTTCTCCTGGATGTTTGTCTTTTAGCATGACTTGTTAATGTGATGTTTTTATATATTTTGATTTTTTTATTATTAGAAGTAAAAATAATTAGTCCTCCTCATATTGTTATAATTACTCTTTGATTAATCTTTTTTTTTTGAGAGGTTTTTGCTATAGGGCGTGTGCGCTCGCCAGATAGACAGAGAGTGACAGAGAGACAGAGAGTGAGAAATCACCCCCTGGGGGGATGGCCACGCCACAATCCCTTCTCCTCCATTCTCCTCTCGGGATCTTGGGCACGGGCACGCACGCACATGCGCCCTGTGTGTTTTAAGCCACCAGGTCTGGGACTCGAACCGCAGTCAACTACATGGGAGTCCAGTGACATAGCCATTATGCTAACTGCTGGTCCCACTTTTTGATTAATCTTATAAAATATATTGAGCTGCATCTCTTCAGACCCAGCTACTTAAATTTTAAAAAATGATCCCTGGTTCTCTTTCCATGTTTCACGAGTATAAGACCTCTCATTGAAAGGCATTTTTTCCAAGAATCTTGGCCTGATCTTTTTCAAAGGAATTTATGAAGTGACTTTTAAGTGTTATTTTCTATGGGTATTGAAAGATTTTTGAATATCTCATACTGAAATGTTGGGATGTAAAATACGATTAGAACACGTAATTTACCACGGGTGTGATCAACCCCTCTCATGTTCCCAGGAGGACAGCAAGCAGGCTCAGTTCTTGGCCCTGGCTGTGGTGTACTTCATCTCCGTCCTCATGGTCTCCAAGTACAGAGACATCCTGGAGCCCCAGAACGAAAGGCACGGCCCGACATGTAAGGAGACCACCAGTGAAAACGGGAGCGCGTCGCTCTCTGGTAAGTGTCCGCCGTGTGTTCTCAGGCACTCAAATTTCCACCGAAATGTTTGTTTCTTTCCATCTTGCCTTCCTTCCTTTTCCCCCAAGGGCACGTGTGTTCCCTAGAAAGAGCGATCGTGAGCCAGAGAGAAAGCAAGCATCCCGGTGGGGTGTGATCATTCCGCAGTCCCTTTTCTTGCGTTTCTCCTTCCTGTCAGGATTGGGGGCGTACACGCACACGTGCCTGGTGTGTTTTGCAGGCTGCTGGGGCTCGGATTCGAACTGCGTTCCACCACGTGGGATCCAGTGTTCTGTGCATAGCACTTACCCCCTGCTCCCCGGGCCAGCCTGGGATTCTAACATTAGATGTAGGTTTTGTGAAAGAGAAGGGAGTCGAGAGTGGTTTAGTC
The DNA here is from genome assembly GCA_026018925.1 of Tupaia tana. Taxonomy (NCBI): domain Eukaryota; kingdom Metazoa; phylum Chordata; class Mammalia; order Scandentia; family Tupaiidae; genus Tupaia; species Tupaia tana. The sequence continues at coordinate 5,865,551 of JAKSZU010000021.1, forward strand.
TGTGGTGGGGTAGACTCAAGCTGAGACAGATTTTCAGGGAAGGATAGAAAGAAAAGAAACTCAATTTTCAACCTATTGTGTTTGAGATGTCTTTTAAACATTTACGAGTTGACGCAGTGATATTTAAAACTTTGAGAGCTAGTGGGACCCCTCTGCAGGTAAATGTAGACAGAGAAGGCATGAGGACTGAGGACTAAGCCCTAATTCCCTCCGACCCAAGTCATCAGGGATAAGAAGAAGCAAGGGACGTGGGGAAGGAGCAGCCATTGAGGTAGTAGAAAGAAGGCAAGAAGAATGTGGTTTCAGGGCAGCTGAGGAAAGCTTTATCAAGGTGGACGGAACGCCTGCTGCCGGCTGTCACCTTGAGTACTGTTAGCACTGAGAAGTGACCACTGGATTTAGCAAGATGGGTTTTGGGTGACCTTTGGTCTTTGTTGGATGGGCTGAAAGCGTGATGAGAAGGATTGAAAGTCCAAGAGAGAGAAAAAAGGATAAACATTTTTGAACCAGATTTTAAGGAACATTGAATTATTTATGCATATGGGAGGGGTCACAAGTTTTCTAGCAGGAAAATCAATTGAGTCGGAAAAAAAAATGATCATATATTTTTCTGTACAAAACTGTGTCATGACTTTCCAGACAACACCATATGTCTGAGGTAGAAGTTTTTACTTATCAAAAGGATTTGGAGCTTTTTCTTAACATGAAGAATTATTTATTTAACTTTTTATTTATTACTATTATTATTATTTTTAAAAAGTTCTATAAGGCACACACAGGAGTTGGGGGTGGGGAAGCCACCAGGTCTGGGATTTGAACCGTCGTCAGCCACGTGGGAGTCTAGCGCCTTTAATCACCTCCCCACCTGCTGGCCCTTTGGATCTTTTTTTTTTTTTTTTTTTTTTTTTTCAATTTGCTAGAGTGTGTTTGCCGGGGAGAGAGAGAAGACAAAGCAAGAAATCACTTCTCCATGGGGCACAGTCATGCTACAGTCACTTCTCCTCCATTCTTCTTCCTTTTCAGTGTTCCGGCACACACAGACCCAGCATGTTCCCAAGCCTCTGGGTCCAGGACTCAAACCGTGCGGTGGGCCATGT
>JAKSZU010000021.1:5871647-6021647 GCA_026018925.1 Tupaia tana
TTTTCAGTTTGTATAGTTTAAGTTGGTATTAATGTTAATTGAGTATGAAAAAATATTGAGAGTCTGAATTTTTAAGTTAATTTATTGTATTAATATAATCCAAGAAATTTATTTCCTTATAAGGAACCAAACTTTTATATATTTTGGTATTGACTTCTTTTTAAATGATGTGGAAATTAAATCTGCTTTACTGATGCCTTATGTGATATAAATTGCAGATTTCTTTAGGAAACCATGCTTAGGTAATGCTTTTTAAGGGGCTTACAGAAATCGACAACAAAAAGAAGGGCCTTCTCAGGCCGTTCTGTGTAGTGCAGCATGTCTGGTCTCCATTTAACGTATTATCTGACGGCAGGAAGGCGGCCCTGATTTCTGCCCCTCTTCCTTAGCAAGAGGCACCTTTCGAACAACTTTTATGCAGCCACGGACCCGGAGAATATCTTTGGGAATTTCAAAGCATCCCTCTGATCATGTATTTATCTCAGGAATGCTGTGTCAGAAATCACAACTCTCCTCATATCTTAAGAGTTATCAACTTGCAAGCCATCGCTGGGAAGTTTAGAGTAACAGCTCCCTGAGTGAAACCTTGCTGAGAGGCTGCCGGGCTGTGGGGCTCCGTGCACGCGAAGGTGTTTGTGTTCATTCCCATGCCGACATTCTTGCTCTTATCTAATTCGAAGATCCTCTCTGGCGATTAGTGGATGCCAGGGATTTATCTTGATAAAGTTCAAGGACTGGCCTGGCTTTTCAACTGGGTCCTCAGGGACTAATGTGCTGGGCTGAAATGTTCTTTTTTTCCTTGAGTGAACTATTAGCATGTTAACTGAAATAGCATGCACGGAAAGGCTCCTGGTATTTGATGTGGATGCAATTCTGAATGGGACCCCCGACTCCTAGTGATCGGAAGACACTGTTGCTATTTGCTTATTGTTAATAAATTAAAAGAAACTTTCAGGAAAGTCATCTCAGTTCAGGAAAATGAAAACAAAAAAAATCATACTATTTTCATTTGCTATGTATGGGACCTTAGGAAGATGACTTCTTTCTCATCCAAAAAAAGAGGGATAATAACGCGTAGTACTAACCTTGTGGGTCTTTGTTAATATAAATGAAATGACTGTGTCCATAATACAGTATCTCACAGAACACCACCACCAACAACAAAAACTATGGGTAAAGTTTTCTCTCTTTACTGTTCAGTTTTGAATTGATACTTTGGAAAACTAGTAATAGGTTGCTTACCTAGTTATCATTAAGTCTTCCAAAATGATGGAATTTCAAAAATACTGGTTATTTTTTGTGCCAAAAAATTTAAAGTATTTTTTGTTAAGATTGATGGCGATCATAAAAAGTATTGTTTGACATTAAAAGGATTCCAATTTCTTTGTTTTCTTTTTTTTGGGGGGGGAGGTTTTTTCGTTATAGGGTGCGTGTGCTCGCCAGACAGACAGAGAAAGACATAGAGACAGAAAGCAAGAAATCACCCCCCAGGGGGGATGGTCACGCCGCAATCCCTTCTCCTCCATTCCCCTCTCGGGATCTTGGGCACACACGCACACGCGCCCGGCGTGAGTTTTAAGCCACCGGGTCCGGAACGCGAACTGTGGTCGACTACGTGGGAATCCAGCGACATAGCCATTACGCGAACTGCTCGTTCCATTTTTTTTTTTTTTTTTTTTTAGAGAGAGGTTTTTTCTATAGGGCGTGTGCGCTCACCAGATAGAGAGAGACAGAGAGACAGAAAGCGAGAAATCACCCCCCCAGGGGGGATAGCCACGCCGCAATCCCTTCTCCTCCGTTCTCTTCTCAGGATCCTGGGCACGCACGCACATTCGCCCGGCATGAGTTTTAAGCCACCGGGTCCGGGACACGAACCGCGGTCGACTACATGGGAGTCCAGTGACATAGCCATTACGCTAACTGCTGGTCCCTCTTTTTTTTTGTTTTAACAAGAAATTTATTTAAGCAAAAAGATGCTTGACTTGAAGGGAAAACTATCTAGGTTTCTTTTTTATTTGTTTTATTTTCTTTTATTTACCCTACTTAAAGACAGATTGCCCTACATGTAACAGATAATGTACAAAAAAAGCTATATAATTGTTCTTGGTTTTACAATGATAAATACAAAACATTAAAATTCTCCAATCAAATCTGATGATTGGAGATTTTTATGTAGTTGGACTTTTTTTTCTTTTTGTTAAAACAGTGAAACCAGGGCCGGCAGGTGGCGTGGTGGTTAAGAGTGCTGGATTCCCACATGGTCAACTGCGGTTCGAGTCCCGGACCTGGAGGCTTGCTTTCTCGCTTTCCCTTTCTCTCTCTCTCTCTGGCCAAAATTTAAAAATGATAATAACAACAAATGGAATTCAATAAATAAATATTAAAAAAAAAAAAGTGAGACCAAAATAACTTACTAGAATATAAAGATCAGAACTGAATGAGCTGCCACTAATGGAGAAAGGGGGCATTTTCACAGACCCAGTATTTTCCCCATCCCATCTCCATTTGATGTCAATCCAGACATACCATTGGCCATTTAGTTTAGAAAAGATGCAATATGCTTGTGCACATACACAGTTACTTCGTGTACAGTAAAGGAATGGGGAAAGGGAAATGAAAGATAGAGAATACTACACCGCAGAGGTCAGGGTGTGGGGAAACCAGACTGCAGTTTTCTCATCGAGAATGTACACTTGGTCTGTAAGAGCAGGTGCTGGAGTAGAGGAGCAGGTTCCCCTTTTAGTAGACACCTCCTGTCTGCTGTTGGACACATCCGTGGCCCCCTCGTCCCCCATCTCCACACACTGTGCAGCTGTGTCTGCTTCGTTGACCGGCTGCCCATCAAATCGGAGTCTGATCTGCCTCTTTGACAAGCCCTGTCGTTCTCCATAGGCTTCCATTCATTTACTAAGTGCTGTGTGCCTCTTGATCTTGAATTGCACCTCAGCACCATCCCGCCCCCCACCTTAACAGTAATATGATTGTTCTCGGTCTTGACTCCTTCCTTGGGCTCTTTGTCGGCCATGGCGAGTCCCGGAGTCTCCTCAGCTGCCACTTCACAAGAGGTACCAGGTCCTCACCAGCCGAGCACACGGGCAGCACCAGGAGCGGCAGAAGCCAGTTTATTTCTAAAGTGGAAACAAAAGCTATAGCCTGACCAAGATGCCAGCAATATTCCTAGCACATTGTCCGGCATGTCGGCTCTCAGAGTTCTGTCAAATGCTTGTTTCATGTTCTTTGTGCTTTCCAAAGCATTATATAAAATGATAAGTGTAATGCATAGTTTTGTGTGATGATCCGTCTCGACTAGGGGTAAGTTTAAATTCTATTAGGTTATTGGGAGGGTCATGATGTAATTTTCTATGCAAAAATGTGTCAAGACTTTCCCGATGACCTAATGGATTATTATTTTTTTAAACTGTAAACCATGCATAACTATTTTGGATTTATACTTAATTTTGTGTTTTTACACCAAATCTCTATAATAATAATGAAAATGGTTGATAAAGGGAATGAAAATATCCCCAAATAGACCTATTGCTCAATGTCCTTTGAATTGGATTATTGTGGCTTTGAATTTTTTGGTTTTGCTTTTATGTGGCCCAAAGTTGAAGCAATATTTTGTTACTTTCTCAGACATGATTTGACTTCAGAGATTGATTACTTTTATTTCTCTTTGATGTACTAATTACATAGTTACATTAAGGGATGCAACTTTTTTTTACTTACAAGTATCTCTCTATATACACATATATATGCATTTATTTTAGTTTTTTCTATGGTGTACATGTGCTCACTGGACAGAGAAAGAGCAAGTGAGAAATCCCCTCCAGGGGGATGACCATACTGCAGTCCTTTCTCTTCCATTCTCTTCTTAGGATTTCAGGCATGTACACACATGTGGTCAACATGATTTCAAGCCGCTGGGTCTAGGACTTGAACTATGAATTCAGCCATGTGGGATTCAGTTGCCTTAACTACCATTCCACCAGCTGGCCTGGAGGAGATGTATTTTTGTAACTGAATAGTAGCCTATACATAATTTTATATCCTGAGGATCTTAATATTACTTGAAGCTGAGTAGAATACTGGTTTATGTTTAAATGTTAATATGATTGTGTTAAGGTCACACAGCTTTGTGAACCTACTAAAAACTATTCGGTGGTACACCTGAGATGATTTAATTGGGTGGTGTGTGAATTATATCTCAATAAAACCTGAGCAATAGGTCAATATGAAGAAACAGCTTAAATTACAGCCTCTGGGTTTAGACAAACACAGACTTGTGGTGTGGTTTTGCTATTTACTTTAGCAGGTCACTATCTTTCTTTCTTTCTTTAGAGAGCGTTTTTGCTATAAGGCACATGTGTTCACCAGAGAGAGAGAAAGTGAGAAATCACCCTTCAGGGAGGATAACCATGCTGCAATCCCTTCTCCTCCATTTTCTTCTTGGGATTTTGGGCACCACGCACACACACCTGGCATGTTTCAAGCTACTGGGTCCGGGACTTGAACCATGGTCAGCCATGTGAGAGTCCAGCACCTTAGTCACTACGCCATCTGCTGGCCTCAAGTCACTACCTTTCTGAACTATAAAAAATGAAAATAGTCTTGAGACCCGCATATGGTTTAGTGGTTACATCTCTGGACTCCCACATGACCAACTGTGATTTGAGTCCTGAGAGAGAGAGAAAGAGAGTGCGAAAGCAACTGCCAGGTCCAGGACTTGAACCATGGTTGACCATGTGGGAGTCCAGGGCCCCAACCAGTATGCCCCCTGCGGGCCCCTTGGCTGCATTTCAAAGTCAGTTCTAGATATTAGTTCACTTTTAAACACTACAGCATACAGCTCCTAAGTAGAGACCAATATGGGTTTTAAAGATAAAATTTACATACAACAAAATGCACAGATTATAAGCCGACCATTTGATAAGTTTGGACAAATTCATACGCTTGCATAACCCAGAACCTTCATTAAGATATTATCAATCTTGGGACCAGCAGATGACACAGTGGTTACATTGCTGGACTCCCAAGTCCCTGACATGGTGGCTTAAAACTTGTGCCAGGTGCACACGTGCCCAAAATCCCAAGGGGAGAATGGAGGAGAAGAGATTGCACCCCTCAGGTACTTTCTTAAATTTCTTACTTTTTGTTTTTCTTTCTCTCTTTCTCTCTGGCAAGTGCACGTGCCCTGTAGCAAAAATCTCTCTTAAAAAAAAATGTCATCAATCTTCAGAGTTCCACCTCCCCACACAATCCTTGTCCCCATCCCCTAGAGGTAATTGCTGTTCTGATTTTTGTCTACTGCAGATGAACTTTGCCATTCTAGAACTTGATGTAAAAGGAAACGCCAAGTGTGTGCTCATTAGTATAATGCTTCCCTCATTGAACAGAATACATTTGAAACTTATCTGTTTTGTTATGTTTACTGGTGGTTTATTCCCTTTTAGTGCTGAGTAGGATTCCCTTTTATAAGAATAGCATTAAAAAATAATTTTTCTGTTGAAGAACATTTGAGATGGTTCCAGTTTTGGGCTACTGGGAATATGTTCTCTGCGAACATGATCGTTTTAAGGGTGTAAATTTTCTCAGGGAAGTGCCTGGGAGTGGCATTGTTGGGCCACAGAGGAGGTCTACGCCTTCGATTCTGTTGATAGAGAAAGCAATTTCACTTTTCTACATAGGCTTTTCCGTTGCTGTTATCGGTACTGATTTATCGGATGAGTAAATCTCTGGTTCTTTCGTGAGCAAATGTGAAAATACATTCTTCGTAATTTTCCTCCCCTCCTCCCAGAAAACAGATTGCTAGAGAATAGGGCTTTTTCTGGAATAGTGTGTTTATAAATTTCTGGCTAGAGTAGCATGTCGGTGAGTTCAGTTGTGTCCTGTTTTCCGAGTGTACTCCTGGCACATGTGTATGCACACACAGGTCACACCTCCTCCCCCCAGAGTCAGTAATCCTCATCTGATATCCACTCCCCTGGTTTACGCACACCATGTCGGGTTGAGGGCTCAGGTGGCTGTCGCTCCTATTTTTTAGTGTATAGTTAACATTGGCAGTCACCCTTATAATGATGTGACACCAGCTACCCCCAGTCCTTCGAGCAAGCCAGGCCTAGCACCACGGAATGTGATTTAATTGGCAACAGTGTTTGCCCTCACATGGCAGCTCGGAAGGAAAACGGGACCTCTTTGGCTTTGTGTTCCCTGCTTCTTGATGGAACAACACAAATGTGTTTTTAAACTCTTGGAATGACATCATTCCCACTTCGGAATTCACGTGCTGGGATCCAGTACCTAAGTAACTGTTTAGCAGCCATATTCTTCAACGCGATTAAAGGAACGTTTGCAGCTCGCAGTTACAGTCTTGTCAACCCAAGATGTGATTAAATCAATGGGATGTTGAAGACTTAAGGCTCACGGTTAACACAGGGTAATTAAAAGTAAGCACTGCTGTGGGAGTGCATTATATATCAGCTGTCCTCTGTACCTCATTAACTAGACTTTTCATGTTTATGGAGCTGACTTCAATTAAAAATGCCTTTTAAGGTATTCCTAACAAGGTCTTCCAGTTACTCTTCTGGTAGAAAGTAGTATACTCTAATTGAAATCGGTTTATCGTAAATTCATACCTGTGTTTAAGTGATAATACACAAGAAGAATTTTGATTATTTGATATTTTTTCATCCAGTTTTTAGATCTGTGCTTTGCTTTTCTATTTAATATTATCATAGGAAAAGCGGAGGTATACCTGTTAGGTACTAGTTTCTATCTGCACTTCTTTACCTTACACATTTCTAAGGTTTCATGGTTTCAAATGAGCAATGCTTTAAGGTATTTAAAATAATGTTGAGTTTTCTGCTTCCATTCTGAGTTTAAGAAGTTTATTACTGGGGGACCAGCAGTTAGCGTAATGGCTATGTCGCTGGACTCCCACGCAGTCGACCGCGGTTCGAGTCCCGGACCCGGTGGCTTAAAACTCACGCTGGGCTTGTGTGCATGCGTGCCCAAGATCCCAAGAGGAGATGGAGGAGAAGGGATTGCGGCATGACCATCCCCCTGGGGGGTGATTTCTAGCTTTCTGTCTCTCTGTCTGTCTGTCTGGCGAGCACATGTGCTCTATAAGCAAAAACCTCTAAAAAAAAAAAAAAAAAACTTTACTACTGGGACCAGCAGATGGTGTAATGGTTACGTTACTGGACTCCCATGTAGTCAGTTGACTGTGGTTTGAGTTCTGGAGCCGGAGACTTAAAATTCACGCCTGGTGAGTGTGCGTGCATGCCTAAAATCCAGGAGGAGAACCGAGGAGAAGGGATTGCAGTGTGGCCATCCCCCTGTGGGGTGATTTCCCACTTGCTGTCTCTCTGGCAAGCGTATGCGCCCTACAGCAAAAATCTCTCTCTCAAAAAAAAAAAAAAGTTAATTGTTTTTCCACTTGGATGACCAAGTTTCTCTTTATATAATTTTGATTGTACTTTACTTGTTAGATGTAGATTATCCTAAATTTGAAAAACACTATCAAGTAAATGTAAATTTAAGCGTTAAGATGAATTCTTCTATCTCATAAAACATTGTCTTGGTTCTAAAGTATTAAAACGCCAATAAATACAAGCAACAATGTTGTGAGAAAATTCTAAATTGTTCATCAAAATAGAGGTGATGAATAAAATTAGAAGCTAGCTGCCTACTTTTTATTTTCAAATTCACGTGATCATCTGTTTTTTAAAATCCGTTTCCTTTCTTTGTTCCAGAAGTGTCGTCATTGCTACAAAAAAATCAGCAGTCTTACCTCCCACGCTGACGACAAGCATTCCTACGAATGCCGTCAGCGTGGTTTCTTCCGTAGATTCTGCCCAAGCCTCAGATGTGGGAGGAGAATCACCAGGTGAGTTACTTACCAGTAATTTCAACAGGAAAGTTTTTGCATCCCATTTCAGCAAAGCTTAAGATTTTTACTAAACTGCAGACATTTTTAGGCATGTTAAAAACCGTTATGCTTTTATGTGCTACTGTTCAGTGTTTTCTAATTTCTTGAATACCTGTGATTAAAATTAAATCAAGGATTTCAATATTTTCACCACTCAGACCCAGTAGTGTGATGGATTAGATGCCGCTAGGTCGGGGGACGAATATTTGAATGAATGATATGTTTAGAAAAGTACTTTCTCCCTTTTTTCTGTCCTGGTACTCGCCAGGTAGGTATAGATCGCAGTTTACAGAGGAGTGCTTTGGTGGCATGCAGACTTTTAACCTGGTGATTGATTGTCAACTTCTATTTAGCAATCATGACTTTGGCTTTTTAGCATTTTTTTCCAGATTCAAAGTTCATAAAGGGAATGCTGCTCTGAAATATAGCGTATTTCTAGCACTGGTCACCTGGGTCAGAAATTCATACACTAATTTTGGTTTTGCCCATTTCTTCTTCTCCATTCCTTCCACATAAAAAAGCATCTGTTTGGGTGCAAGATATGTCATAGTAATTTTTCAGATGTTATGTTGTTTCATAAAAAGAATGATCACAAAACAATGTACTTCCAAAAGGACTCATCTTGTGACTCTAGAATGAGAGTAATGAAAAATAAAGGAATTTTGGTTATATAGTTTAAGATGAGAAATGTTTTTCTTTTTTTCATATTACGTTTAATCACATATATCTTTAATAGTGTATAACATTTCTTTTTTTTTTAAGAATTATTTATCTAGGGACCAGCATTTGGTGTAAGGGCTATGTCACTGGACTCTCATGTGGTCAATCATGGTTCAAGTCCTGGACCCCATGGCTTAAAGTCATGCTGGGCGCGTGTGCGTGCGTGCCCAAGATCCCGAGAGGAGAATGGAGGAGAAGGGATTGCGGTGTGGCCATTCCCCCCCCCCCCCCCCCCCCACGGGGTGATTTCTCGCTTTCTGTCTCTCTGTCTCCCTCTGTCTTTCTGGCGAGTGCACACACCCTATAGCAAAAATCTGTCTCTCAAAAAAAAGTATTATTTATCTCTTTAATTCCATTCATCATTATTATTATTATTATCATTATTATTGTTATTTTAATTTAACTAGAGAGAGAGAGAGAGAAAGGGAAAGAGAAACCTAGGCCTAGGCCGCGAGCCATGGTTGACCATGTGGGAATCCAGTGCCTTCAACTACCATGCCACCTGCTGGCCCCAAGATTTCTTTTTTTCTGCACGATTACCATGCATATCAGTCAAAACGAAGACATTGCTATACATATCAGCAGCAGCAAATAGCTTTTCATTTTTTTGTCTATTAAACATACTTTTTTTCCTTTTTCTTCTCCTGTTCCCCTCCCTCCCTCCATTACCCACCCCCTGTTACCCCTATCTTTACTATTTCTAGTATCTACCATTGCCCTCCCTTCCACTATACCCTCTGAACTTTCAGTTTCCGCCATAGAGTGCAGATAATCAGTATATATTGAGTGGGGACATACAAAGTCTGTTTTTCACAGCCTGACTTGCTTCACTTAGCATTAAGTCTTCCATATCGGTCCACTTTGTATCAAATGTCAGGGTTTTGTTATTTTTTAAGGCTGAGCAGTATTCCATAGAGTACGTATGCCATCTCTTGCCAACCCAACTGTCTATTTTTGGACATTTGGGTTGATTCCATGTCCTAGTGATTGTAAATAATGCTGTAGTAAACATGGATATGCAAGTATTTTTCCAGCTGAGGGTTTTCCTATCCTTTGGGTTAAAAAAAAAAAGTGGAGTTATTGGGTCATATGGTAGTTCTGTTTGTAGGTGGCCACGGAATCTCCATATCGTCTTTCAAAATGGTTGTCCTAATTTACATCCCCACCGAAAGGAGGCTTCCCTTTTCACCACAGCCTTGCCAGAACTTATCATTATTTATTTCCTTAATTTTAGCCATTCTGACTGGGATTAAGTGGTATCTCACTGTGGTTTTGATTTGCATTTCCCTTATGATAAAAGATGTCAAGCATGTCCTCATATGCTTTTGGACTGTTCATATGTCTTCAGAGAATTGTCAGTTCAGCTCATTTTCCCATCTTTTAATTGGATTGATTAATTTTTTGTGGGTAAGCTGCTTGAGTTCCCTGTATATGCTGGTTATCAGTTCCTTATCTGAGGTAGTTTCAAATATATTCTCCCATTCTGAGGGTTGTCTTCTCACTCTACTTATTGTTTCTCTGGCTGTGCAGAAGCTTCTCAGCCTAATATGTTCCATTTGTCTATTTTCGGGACTATTGCCTGTGCTTTGGAGGTCTTCTTAAAGTTTTTGACTACTCCAAGATCTCTAAGAGTTTTTCCTGTGTTTTCCACCAGTATTTTTATAGTTTGAGGTTTTATGTTTAGGTCCTCAGTCCATTTTGAGTTAATTTTTGTTAGTGGTGAGAGATAAGGATTTCGTTTCACTCTTCTGCAGGTGGATATCCAGTTCTCTCAGTCCCATTTGCTTAAGAAATTTTCTTTTTCTCACTGGGTTGTCTTGTGCTCTTTGTCAAGGATCAGTTGGCTGTATGTTTTGGGGTTTATTTGGGGGTTCTCAGTTCTGTTCTATTGGTCTGCCTGTCCGTTTTTGTGCCAATAACATGCTGTTTTATTTATGGCTTCGTAATAAGTTTTGAGGTTGGGAAGTGAGATTCTTTCTACTTTATTCCCCTTGCACAATGTTGCTTTGGCAAAACAGGGTCTTTTATACTTCCAAACAAATTTTATGATTGTTTTTTCTATTTCTGTGAGAAATATCTCTAGTATTCTGATTGGGATTCCATTGAGTTTGTAGATTAATTTGGGTAGCATTGTCATCTTGATTATATTAATTCTTCCAATCCAGGAACATGGGATGTTTTTCCACTTTTTTGTATCATTTTAAATTTCTTTTTCTAAGTGTTTCATAGTTTTCCTTATAGAGATCTTTGATGTCTTTGGTAAGGTTTATTCCTAGATATACTATTGGTTTTTTGGTTATTGTAAATGAGATTTCTTTCTTTACTTCTGTCTGAGTTTTTCTATTGTTGGTGTATAAAAATACTACAGATTTTTGTATGTTGAATTTGTATTCTGCCACTTTACAATATTTATCACTTCCAGGAGTTCTTTTTGTGGATTCTTTTTTTTTTTTTTTATGTTGATCATCAGGTCATTTGCAAATAGAGATATTTCACTTTTTCTTTTCCTATTTGGATGCCTTTTATTTGACTCTCTTGTTTAATTCCATTGGCTAGAACTTCCAGCATTATGTTAAAAACGAGTGGAGAAAGAGAGCAGCCTTGTCTTCAGTTTTTAGTGGAAGGGCTTTCAGCTTTTCCCCATTCAGTTTGATGTTAGCTATAGGTTTTTCATAGATGGCTTTTATTGTGTTAAGGAATGTACCTTCTATGCTGATTTTACTGAAAGTCTTAATCATGAAGGGAAGTTGTATTTTATTGAATGCTTTTTCTGCACCGATTGATATGATCAGTGGTTTTTATCTTTCTTTTTGTTAATGTGATGTGTTACATTTACTGTTTTGTGTATGCTGAACTATCCTTGCATCCCTGGGATAAATCCTACTTGGTCATGGTATATAATCTTTTTAATTTGTTGGATACGATTCGCTACTTTTTTATGGAGAATTTTGGCATCTGTATTCATCAGGGACATGGGCCTGAAGCTTTCTTTTTTTGTCATGTCCATTTCTGGTTTCGGAATTAAGATGATGGAGGCTTCATAGAACAAATTCAAGAAGATTCCTTGATTTTGAATTTTTAGAAATAGTTTAAGGCAAATTAAGGTTAGTTCTTCCTTAAAAGTTTTATAGAATTTAGAAGTAAAGCCATCAGGACCTGGGCTCTTCCCTCTTGGGAGACTGTCTATTAATGGATTCAGTCTCATTGTTTGTCATAGGCCTATTCAGACTTTCTATTTCTTCCTGTTTTAAACTTGGTAAGTTATATGTGTCTAGGTATTTGTCCTTCTCTTCTAGGTCTTCTCGTTTGTTGGCGTATGGTTGTTCGTAGTCCTCACTGATGGTATTTGTATTTCTTTTTTATCTGTTGTAATAACGCCTGTTCCCTTGCTGATTTATCTGGCTCCTTTTTCTGTTCTTGATTGATCTAGCTAATAATGTGTCAGTCTTGTTTATCTTCTCAAAGAACCAGCTTGTGGTTTTGTTTATTTTCTATATAGTTATTTTATTCTCTATTTCATTTATTCCTGCTTGAATCTTTATTATTTCTTTTCTCCTGGATTTTTTTTTTTTTTTTTTTTGGTTTTGTTATTGTTGTTTTTCCATTTCTCTGATTTGTGTTGTTAGGTTGTTTATTTGCCACCTTCCTGCTTTTCTCTTGTGGGCACTAATTGCTACGAACTTCCCGTTTATGATTGCTTTTGCTGTGTCCTATTGGTTATAAGCACTTGCTTGTTCATTATCATTGGCTTCTATGAACCTTTTGATTTCCGTCTTAATTTTTTCTATAGCCGTAAAGTCATTTAGGAGTAGGTTGTTTAGTTTCTATGTGTTTATGAATTTTTTTTTACAGGTTTTTTTTTTTTTTTTTTTTTTTTTGAGAGGTTTTTGCTATAGGGCGCATGCGCTCACCAGACAGTCGGAGAGACAGAGAGATAGAAAGTGAGAAATCACCCCCCAGAGGGGATAGCCATGCTGCACTCCCTTTTCCTCCATTCTCCTTTTGGGATCTTGGGCACGCACACACATGCGCCCGGCGTGAGTTTTAAGCCGCTGGGTCTGGGACTCGAACCGTGGTCGACTAAATGGGAGTCCAGCGATATAGCCATTACGCTAAGTGCTGGCCCCTGAATTTTTGAAGACTCTTTCTATAGTCGATTTTAAGTTTGATTCTGTCATGGTCAGAAAAGATGCTAGGTATACTTTCTCTACTATTGAATTTGTAAAGGCTTGTTTTGTGTCCTATCATGTGGTTAATCTTCTAAAATATTCCACGTGGTGGTGAGAAAAATGTATATTTTGTGATAGGTGAAATACTCTATAGGTATCTGGCAAGTCCACTTCATGTATTATATTATTTAAATCTTGTATCTCTTTTATTTTTTCTTTAAATGGTCTGTCCAGAGGAGTCAGTGGAGTGTTGAGATCCCCTACAATTATGGTATTGCAGTCTATCTCTCCCTTGAGATCTAACAGTCTCTCTGGTGCATTTAGGTGCTCCAGCATTGGGTACATAGATATTTACAAGTGTTATATCCGGGGTGATGGCCATGCCTCCCTCAATCCCTTCTCTTCTATTTCTCCCTCCTTTTGGGATTTGGGGCATGCACACACACATATCCAGTATGTTTTTCAAGCCCCTGTGTCTAAGACTCAAACAGTGCTGTCAGCCATGTAGAATCCAGCTGCCTTAATCACTTTACCAACAGTTGGGTCAGTGCTGATATTTTAATTTCTTCCCATGAATAATGAATATTCTTTTTTTTTTTTTTGGAGAGGTTTTTGCTATAGGGCGCGTGCACTCGCCAGACAGACAGAGAGAGACAGAGAGACAGAAAGTGAGAAATCACCCCCCCGGGGGGGGTGCCCACGCCACAATCCCTTCTCCTCCATTCTCCTCTCGGGATCTTGGGCACGCAAGCACACGCGCCCGGTGTGAGTTTAAGCCACTGGGTCCGGGACTCGAACCGCGGTCGACTACGTGGGAGTCCAGCGACATAGCCATTACGCTAACTGCTGGTCCCAATAATGAATATTCTTCATGGTATCTAGAATCATTAATCTTTGCCAGAATATTTTCAATTTACTCTGCCCAGATCTATCAGAGGAATCACTATGACAACTATAGCCTTATGAAATGTAATTCTGAAATAATAAGACTTGAAAGTCAAAATGACTCCTTGGTCTCTGGGCTGTAGAATGGATGTTGTGTTAGTAGCTATGAAAACATCATCCATTCCCTTGTACATCTCTATCTCTTGGGTGACCAGTGTATTTTCAATGAGCAGTAATCCTTCACAGGCAGCCATCTTTCTTATTTAAAGTTTATCCATTTATTTTCTTCTGTGAGTGAGAGAGACAGAAAAAGAGAGAAACAGAGAGAGGGAGTCTTCAGCACGATCTCGATACTGCAAGCTGCGCTTAGCTTCAGCCAGCCCTGGATCATGGGCACATGTGTTTGGCATACCCAGGGAGGGTTCTGGATTTGAAGCTGGTCACACTCATACAGCCTCATCATGTTTTACCACTGTGTTTCTATCCAGCCTCAAAGCAAGACTTTTTTTCCCCCCTCTTCTGAGCAATAGATCTGAACAATGAGCTTAAAATATTGAGTAAACCATGTTGTAAACAAATATGTTGTCATCTAGGCTTTGTTATTTTGTTTACAGAGACTGACTGAGTATATTTAACATAATTCTTAGGGGCCTTAGGATTTGGGGAATGGTAAAGGAACACTGGCTTTGACTTAAAGTCATGAGTTATGTTAGCCCCTAACAAGAAAGTCATCCCTCTCCTTTGAAGCTCGAAGACCAGCACTGACTCTCCTTTCTGGTTATGAAGGTCCTAAATGGCATCTTCTTCCAATATAAAGCTGTCTCATCTACACTGAAAACCTGTCGTATAGTATAGACAGCTGCATCAATTATCTTGGCTAAATCTCCTGGATACATTTTTGTAGCCTCTGCATCAGTTCTTGCTGCTTCTTCACCTTGCACTTTTTTTGGTAGAAAAACAGCTTCTTTCTTTAAACCTCATGAGTCAGCCTCTGCCAGTTTCAGAATTCCCTTCCACAGCTTCCTCCCCATCTCAGTCTTCATAGAATTGAAGAAGGTTAGGATCTTGCTCTGAATTAGACTTTGGCTTAAAAATGTGGTGACTGGTTTGATTTTCTACTCAGACCACTGAAATGTTACCATATCAGCAACAAGGCTGTTTCACTGTCTCATAATTTGTGCGTTCACTGGAGCAGCACTCTCAATTTCCTTCAGAACTCTTTCTTTGCATTTTCTTTACATTTGCTTGGCTGTAACTGCCATAGAGACCTAGCTTTCAGCCTGTCTTGGCTTTCAACATATTTTCCTCACTAAGCTTAATCATTTCTAATTCTTGATTTAACATGAAAGAGTTATTTAACTCTACTTTTCACTTGAACACTCAGAGGCCATGGTAGGGTTATTAACTGGCTTAATTTCAGTACAGTTGTGTGTCAGAGAAAATGGAAGCGCACAGAGAGGGAGGGACATGAGGGAATGGCTGGCTGATAGAGCAGTCAGAGCACACACATGATCAGTTAAATTCATTGTCTTCTTGTGGGTGTGGGTTTTGGTGCTCCAGTGCAATACAATACACTTATGATAGCTCATCGATGATATGATAATAATGAAAAAATCCAAAATATTGCAAGAGTTTCCAAAATGTGACAGAGACATACAGTGAGAACATGCCATTGGAAAAAATGGCACCAATAGACTTGCCTGATACAGGGTTCTCAGAGACCTTCAGTTTGTAAAAGTCCAATGTAGGTGAAATGCAATGGAGCGAAGCACAACATGCATTGAAATGAGATATATCTGTGTTTGGAAATCTTGATACCACAACAGGACGTCTCAAGTTTACATGTGGTATAATAAAAGAGAACAGACTAGATAGATTCTGCCCCCAGCAAGGGAATGAAAACTTGTTAAGTTTGTGTGACGTCAAAGCGTTTTCTTTCCAAATGTTATTGAAATAATTTTATAATTGATCATAAAAATGGAAGGATTGGACATTTGCATTTTGAAGCAGTAGACATTATTAAGACTATAATTAGAATACTAAATAAATTCGGTATACAGATTTTAGTTTGAGTAATATATATTAGCTTCTGCAAGTGTCCTATCAACAAAAAGGTATTGTAAAAGAGGGACAGCTGGTGGCATAGAGCTTAAGGCGGCTGGGTCCCACCTGGCCAGCTTCATGATTTGAGTCCTGGACTGTGAGGTTTAGAGTAACTTGAACATCATGTCAGGAATGGGAACGTGTGTGCCCAAAATCTCGAGAGGAGAATGGAGGAGAAGGGATTGTGGCATGGCCATCTTCTCTGGAGGGGTGATTTCTCACTTTTCCTCTCACTGTCTCTCTTTCTCTCTGGCACATGGTCTATGGCAAAAACCTAAAAACAAAAAAGTTGTAAAAGATATTCATCTTTGTGTATGCCTGTTTGAAATGAAAATAAAAGAAAAAAACAGGGTTTCTGTAAGTATATAAAAATGTAGACATTTTAAAAGTTGTTTAATCAACAAAGAATTAATTACTTAGAATACAATATACTTTTCTGTATTAAGAATTTATTACTTGGTGCCAGCAGTTGGCATACTGGCTATGTCACTGGATTCCCATGTAGTCAACTGTGATTCGAGTCCCGAACTCAGTGGCTTAAACTCATGCCGGGTGCATGTGAGTGCCTGCGTGCCCAAGATCCCAAGAGGAGAATGGAGGAGAAGGGATTGAGGCATGGCCTTCACCCCGGGGGGTGATTTCTGGCTTTTTCTCTCTCTTTCTGGTGAGCACACAAGTCCTATAGCAAAAACCTCTCCAAAAAAAAAAAAAAAAAAAAAAAAAAAAAAGCCGAAACAAAAGAAAAACAAAAAACAAACAAACGAAACTGGAAAAAAAAAAAAAAAGAATTTATTACTTGGGGCCAGCAGATGGCATAGTGGTCAAAGCACTGGATTCCCACTTGGCTAACTGTAATTCTACTCATGGACACAGCAGGTTGAAATTTATGCAGGGTGTGTACACACGTGCCTGCCCAAAATTCCTAGAGAAGAGATTGCTTGGCCATCCCCCCTGGAAGATGATTTTTCACTTTTCCTCTCACCGTCTCTGTTTCTCTGGTAAGCACACACACCCTGTAGTAAAAACCTCTGTAGAGGGGCCAGCAGGTGGCGTGGTGGTTAAGGGTGTTGGACTCCCACAAGGTCAACCACTGTTTGAGCCCCTGGTGGCTTGCTTTCTCACTTTCCCTCTCTCTAACTCTCTCTCATTCTGTCTCTCTCTGGTCAAATTAAAATAAATAAATAAGATTAAATGAAATAATTCTTTAAAAAAAATCTCTGTAGAAAAGAAAAAGACTTTATTAGTCTTTCAAATATGCTACCATGTTTTTCTGCCATTCTGCAAACCAGAAGTGATTAAAACAAAATTGAAGCTAGCCCGGTAATGAAACTAATACATATTTTTTCAATAATCGATGTTAGGTGTTTGCTATTTTGCAGAATTTAGTGATTGTATTAGTTACTAAAATATTAGGCATTATTGTGGTTATCAGTGCTTTGCATTAATTTTAAAAGGCTTTTTTAATGTCAAATGAAGATACTCGAGTTATGAGGTTGGCAGGTGGAGTGGTGGTCAAAATGTTGGACTCCCATATGATCAACCGTGGTTTGAGTCCTGGACCTGGTGGCTCACTTTCTCACTTTCCCTCTCTCTCTCTGGTCAAATAGTAATAATAATTAAGGAAATGAAAATGAAATAATTCTTTAAAAATGCAAAAAAAAGTTAGAAATATTTCAGTCATAATAATCTTTTTTCAAAGGAGGTGATTGACAAAAGAAAGAAAAATGGAATTAAAGTAGGGATTTACTTTGGTGGCCCCCCCCCATCTTGAAATCCATGAGTAGTTTTTCCATAATCACAATTTCCATGAACTATTTGAAAACCCAAGTATAAGATTTAGCCCAGAAGTTTATTTTTTTTATTTTTTTATTTTTTGGAGAGGTTTTTCCGCTATAGGGCACGTGCGCTCGCCAGACAGACAGAGAGAGACATAGAGACAGAAAGCGAGAAATCACCCCCCAGGGGGGATGGTCACGCCGCAATCCCTTCTCCTCCATTCTCCTCTCGGGATCTTGGGCACGCACGCACACGCGCCTGGCGTGAGTTGTAAGCCACCGGGTCCGAGACGCGAACCGCGGTCGACTACGTGGGAGTCCAGCGACATAGCCATTACGCTAACTGCTGGTTCCCCCAGAAGTTTATTTTTGCTCATTGAACAGAAGTTTCATTTATTTAGTGAGAGATTTATTTGTTTGACTGGACATACAAACTGTCCCCTTGCTAAGTTAGCTGGTTCAGAAGGGGTGAGGCTGGGGGTAGGAAGGGTTGGGAATGAGATGGAGAGTGGGGCTGAGGGAGTGGGAAGGGGAGGAGAAATTTACAGATATAATCTAACAGTGTTTAAGGATTAAAATGTGGGGACCAGCAGTTAGTGTAATGGCTATGTCGCTGGACTCCCACGTAGTCGACCGTGGTTCGCGTCCCAGACCGGGTGGCTTAAACTCACGGCGGGAGCATGTGCATGCGTGCCCAAGATCCCAAGAGGAGAATGGAGGAGAAGGGATTGCGGCCTGACCATCCCCCCTGGGGGGTGATTTCTCACTTTCTGTCTCTCTGTCTCTCTCTCTGTCTGTCTGGCGAGCGCACGCGCCCTATAGCAAAAACCTCTAAAAAATAAAAAATTATCATGTGTTTGAATGGTTCTTTATTGCTAGGGACAGTAGTTATTTAGACCCTTAGGGATCTTGAATAAATAATTGCTGTTCCCTGGGTAGTTACTAGACAGATGATCTATTTGCATTTTCCTTTTAGTTCTTTTGAATGTCTGGAAAACTGTCAGTTTGAAGGAGCCAGTTTATCAGGGCAAGGATAAGGAACAGATAAGTCAGTATCATTCCACTCCTTGGAAGGAGCTTCTGCATTTACATATGTGTGTGATCGTCTTTTGGAAATACTTAATGTTAACTCAGTTTCAAACAAATTTGATCATAGATCACTATTTTTATCTGAGTTAAAAAAATGTGGAATGTATTTGGAAATTACATTTTTCTCTGTGACAGGAACGAAGGGTAATATGTTGTGAAATTACTGATACATTCTTCGATATGTTTTCTTTTCTCCTTTTAACTATTGTTGGTTAATTTACTTATCCTCGTTGCCAAAGAGTCTTCTGCTGGTTTAAAATGTGTCCACTTTGTAAAACTCTCCTTTTGTTATGTTCTCTTTTAGGCTTGGAAATGGGCAGTACTTCTAGGGTAATGTCAGGAACTAATTTTTGTTACTGCTTTGTTTAGAGCCACCCATGTTTCTTATCTTTTTCAGAATTTAAATGTACATGTTAGCCCATTAAAATTGGGGCCATTTAGTAGCATGAAAGCCAATTTTATTTTACAACGAATTCCCTAAAACCTCATGCAATCATTTTCATAGGATTTATTATTTCCATTTCTACTTTTAAGTAGATGGGACCTAATGTGTCCCTTTTTTTATCAACCTGAGAAAAACGCAAGAAAAACCATCAGTAGTCCTTTTAAGAGAATGTCTGAGAGGTTCCAAATAATGATTGGTCTTTATAAGCAAACTCACCAATTAGAATATAAAGCTGAAAAATTTGTAATTGGTCACTGACTGTTAGTGGAAGTCCACTTCCAACCGTTGTTCAGTGGTCACTTTACTGTCAAGAATTCGAAAACATGGACCTGGGGGCCCAGCAGGTGGTGTGGTAGTTAAGGTGCTGGATACTCCCACATGGCTGACCACGGTTCGAGTCCTGGACCTGGTAGCTTGCTTTCTCACTTTCCTCTCTCTCTCTCTTTCTCTGTGTGTCTCTCTCTCTGGTCAAATTAAAATGAATGAATGAATGAATAAATAAATAAATAATTCTTAAAAAAAAAAAAAAGAATTTGAAAGCATGGCTGGCATTTGCTGAGAATAATAAAGCTTTTGGGTCCCTGAAGTACTTCACTGAATGTGTGTATAGATGTAGCAATCGGACGTGAATCTCAGAAATGCCAGATGCCAAAGATTGAGGCATTTCTTTCAAGTTCACCTTGTTTTGCCCTGTAATTTGAAATTTTATTGTGCAAAGTTCAAAAATGGAAATATTTTGATGCAATAGGAGGTAGTGCATGTTCTTTAAAAATTGCCAGCATGAAGCAGTGAGTGCTTTAGATGTCTTTCTTTTAAGTATTTATTATTATTATTATTGTTGTTGTTGTTATTGTTTTAAGTTTGCTGTAAGGCATGTGTACTCACCAGAGACAGACAGAAAGCGATAAGGAAAAGTGAAAGCAAGTCACCAGGTCCAGGACTCGAACTGCAGTTGGCCACTAGGCCTGTTTTTAAATTAACCCTATGCCTGTAGACTGCCCGTCACTTGGTTGGAGTTTTACACATGGTTTGCTGTGGGTTGAGCAGGAGCAACATAGCCATTACGCTAACTGCTGGTCCCAATTGTTTATTCTTTTTTAAAAGTTTATTTCTTTAATGAAAAAGCAAGACAGGGAGGGAACCAGCAGTTAGCGTAATGGCTATGTCGCTGGACTCCCACGTAGTCGACCGCGGTTCGCGTCTCGGACCCGGTGGCTTACAACTCACGCCGGGCGCATGTGCGTGCGTGCCCAAGATCCCGAGAGGAGAATGGAGGAGAAGGGATTGCGGTGTGACCATCCCCCCTGGGGGGTGATTTCTCGCTTTCTGTCTCTATGTCTCTCTCTGTCTGTCTGGCGAGCACACGCGCCCTATAGCAAAAAACCTCTCCAAAAAAAAAAAAAAAAGCAAGACAGAGAGCAAGAGAGTAAGGGAGGGACGGAGAGAGAGGTAGGCCCAACGGGGGACCTCTGTCTGCCCCCAAGCTCAGCCATGTGCCTGGTGAGTGCAGAGACATTAGGACACGAATCCAGAACCGTCCTGTGGTGATCAACATCGCAGAGCATTACGCTCCTGCCGTGCGCCACCACGCTGGCCCCTTGCATTTGTTTTCGAAGGTAAATCGGCAGTGTACCATATATCAACGTTTAAGGGGCATGTTTACCGACTGCTAGGCAGTTTCTTCAAGGAAATAAAGAAGCGCACATAAATTTCATAAGCATTTAACTAAACATGAGAGCTGGACAATGAAGTGCCAAAGCCAGATCTTATTCAGGACTGTTGCAGCAGGAGAGAAGAGACGTCAGAGTGGAACTGGGCTCAGTGCCGTCATAGCACGGGCATGTGGCTCTGGCCAGCCGGCAGAGGCGGCTTGGTCGTTGGGAAAGTCCTAAGAGGGAGGCTGAGAACAGCGGTGTTGGGGGAGCGGAGGACAGTGTTTCTGGCAAACTGACCTAGCAGGATTCAGTCTGAAGACAGGCCAGGGTAATCAGATGTCACCTGTGGGAGTCGAAGGATAAGGGACCCAGTGAGATATCGAGAGTGATCATTTATGAAGGAAGGGGGTGTTCTTGCAGGGTTCTTGCTAAAACTGGATTTTATGAAGACGTAGAGATGGGCCTTGGGGAAGATTCAGGAGTCTAAACTTCGGTTAAGCAAAGAATCTCTGTCAGTGATCAGAATTGGACCTACTCAAATGGACATCCCTCAGTGTGGGTTGGTCTGATGGTCTCTCATTATCAGACACAGGGTGTGCTTCTGTGGTAGGAATATCATAGAACAGACTGGGGAGAAGATGGTTTATTGATACGGTCCCCAGTTTTGATTTGTCATAGTATGGATGACAACTTTAATCACTCCATTGAAGTATAACTGCCAGTTGCTGTATTTTATATAAAGTTGCTTTTTCCTCTTTTTAAATTGATAAGTGTTTTTGGGGAAGAACTTTGAACTTATTTAATTATCTTCATTCTCAGATTGTCATTTTATTTATAGCAGTATGGCCTCATGTTTTCCTATTTTATTCGATGAGTTATTTAAGTTATTATCATTTTCATTAAAACAAGTGTTCTCTTATCATAGAGCAGGTGTGCACCCAAGTGAGAGAGAGAGAGAGACAGAGAGGACGCCTGGTGGGGCTTTTCTGCTCATACTGTGACATCTTTCCTCCGGTCCTCCAGCCTGTAGGGTTTGGGGTACTCACATGTGTGCCCCGACCTGGCTTCTCGTGAGCAGCCCAGTTCCATTGTGCTGTGGAGCTGGCCCCACTGCTTGTTTTAATGCTCGAATTGTGCCCAATTTGGTCATTGTGGAGGTGATCTCTGCGTCCTTGTGGCATACCCCCTCATTCCTTGGCATTTACTTGTTTTCTAGAAAGCATCACTAAACGTTGCAAGCTCTTTCTGCCCTTCCTTTCACAGATCTCGAATCAGCCATTTCTTTTAGTGGAGAATATTATTTAGAAATCAAGGTCGGGATGTTAGGTGTCGAAGAACTGCTGCTTAGATCCTGTCAGTGGCTAGTGCCTGGGACCCTGTTTATGCATGTAAGAATATATACCCTCAGGACTAGCAGGTGGCATAATGGTTATGGCGCTGGACTCCCATGTAGTCGGCCACAGTTCAAGTCCTGGACCTGGTGGCACAAAACTCATGCCAGGTGCATGTGCGTGCCCAAGATCCCAAGAGGAGAAGGGATTGTGGCATGGCCATCCCCCAGGGGTGATTTCTCACTTTCTATTTCTCTGTCTCTCTGGCAAGCACACGTACCCTATATCAAAAGTCTCTCTAAAAAAAAAGGATATATACCCTCATTCATGTATGCCTCTATTTATTGGAACCAGGAATTCACACAGATGCCCTCAGTTTTGTCTTGTACCGAATGTTGTCCTGGCACTCATGGGCTCCCTAACTTGCTCTGGGCCAATGTGGAATGCTTTCTTTGATCTGTTTCAACTAATTGTCTTTGGACTGAAAGTTCAAGTTTTGCAGAAAAGGGCCCCTCAAGGGTATGGCCACACTATAGTCCCTTTTCTTCCCAGGATTTTGGGCCTCCACGTCCATGTGTCTGGTGTGATTCTCAAGCTACCATGACTGGAACTCGAACCATGGTTGGTCATGTGGGAGTCCAGCACCCTAACCACATTGCCATCTGCTGGCCCTGAAAGCTCAGCTTTTCAAAGGTTCGGTATAGCAGTTAGAAGAACTTTTTAAAAATTACTTGAGGGGCTGGCAGGTGGTGTGGTGTTTAAGGATGCTAGATTCCCACGTGGCCGACTGTGGTTCAAGGCCCAGACCTGGTGGCTTGCTTTCTCACTTTCTCTCTCTCGCTCCGTGCTTCTCTCTGATCAAACTGGAAAATAATAATAAATAAAGTTAAATAAAAGAATTCTTCTAAAAAACTACTTGAAATACAACATGACAACAGGTTATATATTGTAGTTGCAGTGGGGACAGAAATGGGAGAGTATAAATTCTGGTAGAATCATTTAAGAACGGTTTCTCAGATCTTTGGCTTCTGTTTGCCAAACTAGACTCAAGAGCTATTGGGTATAGCAGAAGTTATTTGATAACTGAGTAAGTACAGTTTTCATGGTAATGGATATATAACTAAAGCTAAATTTGGAATTAGCTGTTTCTGGTTTTTGTTGTTTTATTTTAAAAAAATATCTCCAATTGGGGCCTGCAGATGGCATAGTAGTTACATTGCTGGACTCCCACATGGCTGACTGGGGTTCGAGTCCGAGACCCCGTGGCTTGAAATTCATGTTGGGCATGTGTGCATGCATATCCAAGATCCTGAGAGGAGAATGGAGGGGAAGGGATTGCAGTGTGGCTATTCCCCCTGTGGGGGTGATTTCTCACTTTCCCTCTCACCGTCTATGTCTCCCAGCACCCACCGCCCCCATTGCACATGCCCTAAGACAATAACCTCTAAAAAAAAAAAACCCTCCAGTTGTAAATTTCTTTTGACACTTGGTGCTGAATAGAAGGAATCTAGCTTAATGGGTCAGAATTTACTTATCCCTTACCTTTTTAGCCCACGCATAAAAGGATTTTTTGGCATGATAATTGAGCTTATAACAGATATTTATATATGAAAGGATTGAAGAAAAACCTTATTGTTAGATTTTAATGTTATCCAAAGACAATGGATATTTAAAATATGTATATTTTTAGGACTGGCAGGTGGCATGGTGGTTAAGGGGCTGGACATCCATGTGGCTGACACAGTTCCAGTCTCTGACCTGGTGGCTTGCTCTCTCACTTTCCCTCTCTCTCTCACTTGCTCTCCTTCTTTTGTCAAATTAGAAAATAATAATAACAAATAAAATAAAATATTTTTAATAAATGTATTTTTAAGAAATTCTCTTTTAGAAAACCATTATATTTTGGATATTATACTTTGCTGCTCCTTTAAAAAAAAAATTTTTTTTTTGGAGAGGTTTTTGCTATAGGGCACATGTGCTTGCCAGAAAGACAGAGAGAGACAGACGCAGAAAACGAGAAATCACTCCCCAGGGAGGATGGCCACGCTGCAATTAATTTTCCTCCATTCTTCTCTCAGGATCTTGGGCAAGTGTGCACATGCGCCCAGCATGAGTTTAAGCCACTGGGTCCGGGACTTGAACCATGGTCGACTACATGGGAGTCCAGCGACATAGCCATTACGCTAACTGCTGGTCCCTAAAAAATTTTTTTGCTATAGGGCACATGTGCTTATCAGAAAGAGACAGAGAAAGAGGGAAATTAGAAAGCACCCTCCCAGGGGTATGGCCTTGCTGCAATCCCTTCTCCATTCTCCTCTTGGGAGTTTGGGCACACATGCATACCCAGTGTGTGTCTCTTAAGCCACCGGGTCTGGGAATCGAACTGCACAGGCAACCAACCAGGTGGGCTCCATCTGCCTTAACTTTCATGCCACCTGTTGGCCCCTAAAATGCCTTTTAGTATGTTTTTGTTGATTAGTATAAAGACATCCTTTTAATTTGAATATTTGTTTCTAAAAATGGAAAATTCCTACAAATGGTGTTCTTTCTTTTATAGGCAATCGATCATCTAATGCAAAATTGCCCTCAGTTCCAACAGTCGGTTCAGTTCCACAAGACCCAGTTTCAAATATGAGGTATTTACCCTACTTACTTGGACCTTGTAACTTATGCTTTTAGATGGCTCTTTAAACAGTCCAGCTATATTTCTCCTTTCTTCCTTCCATTTTTGTTTTTAACATATATGACATACAGAGGCTTTGGAATATTTTTGAAGTTCATTTTAAAAGATTATAAGATGCAAAATATTCCTTAAAAGCAGCTATTTGTAATAAATAATAAGTGCTACGTGTATATAAAATATGTTATTTATATAAGCTTTTGGCTTTTGTTTCATATGACTGTAAATTTAAAGTTTCAAATGTGTTGTTCCCCTTCTGTGAAAGTGCTGAAATAATAAATGATAACCAGGCAGCCAAAGCCACAGTGATACTGAAGCTTAGTTGGATTTTTACTGTCACTTACCTTGGTTAATTGGGAATATACACTTCAAATTCTAATTTGGAATGCTCTGGATGTATTGTCCATCACTAGAGCCTTAGTGGCCAGAGAAATTGTGACTATCTTTACCACAATTGGAAAATCCATAGCCTTCCACAAATGCAGGCACTTGGTCACTTTGAGTATAGGCTAGTATTTGTGATACCATCCAGGAATAATCAGTTTCCCGAGACAGCAAGAGTAGTAGGCGTGAGGAAGTGTGTATTGCCAACAGAAACTTCCCTATGTTTGTGTTGAGAGTTGTCAGTAGCAACTGCTTTCTCACAAGTATGAACTGGAAGTACTCTTAAGTATGTGTGCTTTTTAGAATTATTTATCTAATTTTTATTTATTGTTATCATTTTTTTTTAATTTGCCATAGAGCACATGTACTTACCAGAGAGTGAGAGAGAAAGTAAGAAAGCAAGTTGTTAGGTCCGAGACTCAAACCTGTGGACAACCATGGGCGAGTCCAGGGCCTTAACCAGCACACCACCTGCTGGCCCCAGTTCTCCTAGTGTGAGAGGCGGATAAGTAGTGACCTTGTATATACTTGGTTTATAAGTTAGAAACTGAAGCTTTGTATCCCACTGAATTTCTTGAAATGCAGGGAGGGAGTTTGTTTTTGTAAACTCATTACATATATCTGTGATATATTTATATATAGTCGAAGACATTAATATGTAAATTGAGATCATTATAAACGTGCTTATGAAGCTTATTATTTTTGAGTGAAAAATCATTCAGATTTCATTATGAAGAAATTATTTTACATCTCAACCAAAAAGACCGTAAACTGCTTCTTTCAGCTTGCAAACATTTATTGGGTCTGTACTATAAGCCATTGGTGCAATTTAGGAATGAAGGGAAACATTTAATTCAGGGTGCTGATGTTGTAGGGGTGACTAGGCAGCTTTGATGCAATTGTGTTGGTTTCAGTTCTAATGGAGCTAAAAAGAAAGTACAGTTAGCTGGCCAGTGAAGACATTCAGTGAGAACTGATGCTTGGAGTACGTGTCAGGGTGGGTGAGTTAGATGAGGATGAAAAATAGATATTCTGGGGACCAGCAGTTAGCATAATGGCTATGTCGCTGGATTCCCATGTAGTCAACTGCAGTTCGAATCCCGGACCCAGTGGCTTAAACTCACGCTGGGTGTGTATGCGTGCGTGTCCAAAATCCCAAGAGGAGAATGGAGGAGAGGGGATTGCGGCGTGGCCATGCCCCCTGGGGGGTGATTTCTCACTTTCTGTCTCTCTGTCTCTCTCTGTCTGGTGAACGCATGTGCCCTATAGCAAAAACCTCTCAATTAAAAAACAAAAAAAAGATATTCCTGGCAGAAGGACTGCTGTGTGTAGTAGCCGTGCTTCTTTAGGTAATTTTCCTGCCATTTTTAAATTTTAATTTTTACTTCTGTGGAAATACATGCTTTTTCTATTGGGTCATCAGAAAAGTCATGATGCATTTTTGCATAGAAAAACAGAGGAATATGTCATGACTTTTCCGACAAAACAGTAAAAAACGTAAACCATTGGCAGATTCGGCTGCGTAGCTCAGGTACCTTAACATCTTTCCGTTAGTATTACAGAGAGACTCGAACAGGCTCTGGAAAAGGCAGCTCCTCTTCTGCGAGAGATTTTTGTGGATTTTGCACCTTTTCTTTCTCGGACACTTCTGGGTAGCCACGGACAAGAACTGCTCATAGAGGGAACAAGTAAGTGATGTTTCTTTTTAAAATATATATAATTTGCATTTCAAGATTAGAGACAAATGCATCTCAAGATATGGCGTGGCATTTCATGAAGTGTCTTCAATCTTTGAAAAGACTTCTCATAAAGCCTGTATCTTTTGAGGGAGATATCAGATGTCTCTGCTATATTCTTATCTACTCACCATTTTTATGAACAATTTGGATGAAACAGAAAATTCTTGAATCAAATACTAAGAGATTTTTCGACCCAGTAAAATGAACTATGAGATAGAGAATTGGAAAGATCTGTCACAAAGTTTTTACTTAAACTTAAGATCTATGTAAAAAAGGTGGGTATTGCCACATTTTAGGATCATGAAAAATGCTGTGTTAGAAACTGTTAGTAGACTTTTGTTTTACAGGTAAGTAGAGATAACGGTAGCATTGTATTCTACCCGCTTACCTTGTACATAGATTACTGGGTCTCTTCTAGGTGGAGTACCTTAAGATTGTATCGAACTATTATACCCAGCATGCAGAAGTAGATAATTGAGGGTATTGGAATGGCTGAAGAATTATGGGACTTGCTTTTTTTTTTTTTTTTTTTTTTTGATACAGGGCATTTGTAATATACTGAGTGTCTTCAAATATTAGGGATGGTGATTCAAAAGTAAAGGCTGATTCCCTCAGGCAGCAGATAACAGTTTGAGAACAATTTTTCCATTGGTTCTATTTAAAAGTTTAACATACTGACTCAATATGCTGGTCTTCATGCCATAAACAGAATATTTGAAGGATAAGCTACAGCAATGATAAGAATTAATTTTTTTAAGTGAGATTCTTGGTATAGGGTGCATGCATTCCCTGAAGAGAGAGAGAGACAGAGACAGAAATTGAGACATCAGCCCGCAGGGGGATGACCATGCCTCAATCCCTTCTACTCCATTCTGCTCTCGGGATCTTGGGCACGCATGCACACACACCCTGTATGAGTTTTAAGCCACTGGGTCTGGGACTCAAACTGCAGTCCTGTGTGGGAGTCCACCTAGGTAACCGTTACACCCCTGCGAGTCCCATATGAGAATTAATGTGTGGTTTGTTTGATTGCTCAGTCACGTAGTCCGAGTCTGGCTGTTCTTTGTGCACAGTTGATGGGTTAGGATAAATCGTAATCTTTTCAAGCTGCAAACTCAAGGGAAAGCCCTCCCATCTGAATTCCAGTACTAACATTAACTTACAGCTTTAGTTAGCACAAGGTCTTTTTTTTTTTTCTGGTTTACAGTAGCCAGATGAATTTCTTCTTCTTTTGTTAATAATTACTTTATTTAATTTCATTTATTATTATTATTATTATTATTACTTTTAGTTTGACCAGAGAGAAACAGAGAGTGAAGGGAAGTGCAAAAGCAAGCCGTCAGGTCCCAGGCTCGAACCGTGGTCAGCCATGTGGAAGTCCAGAGCCTCTAACCACCGTGGCACCTGCCAGTCCCTAGGCGAATTTCTTTTTTTTATTTTCTTTGGAGAGGTTTTCGCTATAGGGCACGTGCACTCGCCAGACAGACAGAGAGAGACATAGAGACAGAAAGCGAGAAATCACCCCCCAGGGGGGATGGTCACGCCACAATCCCTTTTCCTCCATTCTCCTCTCGGGATCTTGGGCACGCACGCACACGCGCCCGGCGTGAGTTTTAAGCCACCGGGTCCAGGACACGAACTGCGGTCGACTACATGGGAGTCCAGCGACATAGCCATTACGCCAACTGCTGGTTCCCCCCTAGGCAAATTTCTTTAAACTCATGAAAAAGACCTCTCCCCTCGTTGTTCCCACAAAACTAAGGATATAATGGAAACACAAGTATAGACAGGTTAATAGTTCAAGCTGTCTGTACCTGAGTGTTAAAAAAGAGATATTAGGGGACCAGCAGTTGGCGTAATGGCTGTGTCGCTGGACTCCCATATAGTCGACTGCGGTATGAGTCTCGGACCCAGTGGCTTAAACTCACGCCAGGCGCGTGTACATGCGTGCCCAAGATCCCGAGAGGAGAATGGAGGAGAAGGGATTGCGGCGTGGCCATCCCCGCTGGGGGATGATTTCACGCTTTCTGTCTCTCTGTCTGTCTGGCTAGCATACATGCCCTATAGCAAAAACCTCTCCAAAAAAAAAAAAAAAAACCAGGTATCAGCACTTCACTCGACCCTTAAAATGTCTGTCTGTAAGTGTTAAGCTTTAGCTAGGAATGTCATCTGTGCCATGCATGCATATTAAGGTGGTGATGAATGATCTCATGTCCATGGTGTCAAAAACCGGTAATGAATTTATTTGAAAAAGAAAACTTAGATTTTAGAAATATTTAATTAAAATTTGGGTAGCAATTTACTTTGATCTATTGAAAGAAACTGTCTGTTTAACCATGGACTAGCTAATGAAGTAATGAAGGATTTTATTTCATAAAATTGGAAAAGAATTGGATTAAAAAATGGAAGAGTCTATATTATAGGACTGTCCTAGAACTTTTATTTCACATCTCAAATATTTGCTTAGTTGAGTGAAAATGAGCATGTGGTTGAGAGGTGTGGGAGGAAGAAGAGGTATTTTTGAGAGTCTCTGAGATGCCATCTCTGCCCCAGTCTCCCCTTAGCTTGAGCCTCAGGTGTGTGCCGTTGTGCCCAGCCTGTTTCGGTCAGCCCTGGAACCCCACTTGGGCCCTCCATCTGTCCTTGTGCTTAGGCTGTGGTGCCCTGCCACTGGGACAACCATGACTGGACCTTCAAACATTTATTCTTGAAAATGATAAGATAACTTAGAAACTGGGACCAGCAGTTGGCATAATGGCTATGTCGTTGGACTCCCATGTAGTTGATGATGGTTTGAGTCCCAGACCTGGTGGCTTACACTCCCGCCGGGCACGTGTGCATGCGTGCCCAAGATCCCGAGAGGAGAATGGAGGAGAAGGGATTGTGGCGTGACCACCGCCCCGGGGGGTGATTTCTCACTTTCTGTCTCTGTCTTTCTGGCGAGCACACACGCCCTATAGCAAAAACCTCCAAAAAAAAAAAAAAAAAAAAAGAGAAACGATAACTTAGAAACTATATTTAATTTCATCACCATAAAAAGGGAGTAAAATGTGTGCATTAATTATAGCTTTTAGTGTAGCAAGACATTCACTTGCTACAGTAGTTTATCTTTGAATTTTATAATAAATCTAGCAAAATGGGATCACTGTAGATACTCTAAAGTATTAGAAGCTGACAATTCTAGGTTCCTGAGCAAAGACTAATTTAGATTCAATTACTTACTGGTAAATTTTGATAAAATGGTAACAAGAAAGGAAAGCTGTGTTACTGTGCCTCGTTGGTCAGCTTGAGCAGCGTCCACTCATTTGAATGTAATAAAAAAAGCAAACAGTTGAGAGTCAGGCAGGCTGCCTGGTGGTTAAGGTGGCTGGATCTCACATACCGCCTCTCAGGTTCAAGTCCCGTGGGCATGCCCAAAATCCCAAGAGGAGAATGGAGGGGAAGGGACCGCGGCATGACTATTTTCCTAGGGGGTGATTTCTCACTTTCTGTCTCTCTGTCCCTCTCTAGTGAGCGTATACACACTATGGCAAAAACAAACAAACAAAAACACAAAATACTCTCCCCAAATAGTAAACAATGTAAGAGTTTCTATATAATTTATACATGTAGTTAATTAGCAAGGGATGTTTTGGGTTGCAGTTTTACTCATTGCAAGTAAAGGAAGTTTGAGAGAGGAGATTGCCACATTGTAGTATTCAGAAAACACTTAACTTGAAGGCCGCAGTTCTTGTTCTTGTTTTCGTTCACTTCTTGCCAGTTTTGTGATGAGGCATTAGAATGTTTGTTAATCTGGGGACCAGCAGGTGGCATAGTGGCTATGTTGCTGGACTCCCACATAGTTGGCCGCGGTTCAAGTCCTGGACCTGAAAGCTTTAAACTCACGCCGGGCATGTGCGTGCGTGCCCAAGAATCCAAAAGGAGAGTGGAGGAGAAAGAATTGTGGCGTGGTCATCTCCCCTGGGGTATGATTTCTTGCTTTCTGTCTCTCTGTCTCTGTTTCTCTGGTGAGCACACAAACCCTATAGCAAAAATCTCTCTTAAAAAGGAAAAGTAAATTGATTAATTTTAAATTACATTTTTTTTTTGGAGAGGTTTTCGCTATAGGGCACGTGCGCTTGCCAGACAGACAGAAGAGACATAGAGACAGAAAGCGAGAAATCACCCCCCAGGGGGGATGGTCACACCGCAATCCCTTCTCCTCCATTCTCCTCTCGGGATCTTGGGCACGCATGCACATGCGCCCAGCGTGAATTTTAAGCCACCGGGTCCGGGATGCGAACCGCGGTCTACTACATGGGAGTCCAGTGACATAGCCATTACGCTAACTGCTGGTTCCCTAAATTACATATTTTTTATTTCTAAATATTTTAATGAAAATTTCAAATATTCATAAAAATAAGAAGTACAATATCTATGAACTTATTACCGATCACCCAGCCTTATTTATTTTTCTATAGTTGTTTAATATCTTCATCTCTCTGTTTTGCTTTAGTGTTTTCATGTTTTTCTGTTTGTTCGTTTGTTTTTTTAGGGATTTGCTATGGGATACATGCACTTGCCCAAGAGAGACAGAGAGAAGGAGAGTGAGAAATCACCCCCTGGGGGATGACTGTGCCACAGTCTGTTCTCCTCCATTGGGCACGTATGGACATGTGCCTAGTGTGGTTTCTGAGCCACCTGGTCTGGGACATGAACCACGGTTCACATTTGCAAGTCCAGAGCTTTAACTACCATACCGCCTGCTGGACCCTTGCTTTAGTGTTTAGAACAATTCCAGCTGACAGGTCATTTAAGACTTGGCTACTTATTAATACCTACAGAAAAGGACATTTTTCCTAGCATAGTTTGAATAGCTCATGCTGGTAGATGCTGCTGCAGAGCAGGCTGAGCCCATGTGGTGTCACTACCTGCCTACCCGAACAGCTAGGTGGGGGCGTTCACACCTGTAAGTCCCGCTACGTGGGAGGCTAAGGCAGCAGTGCATCGCAGTGAGCCCGAGTCTAAAAAGACATAGTCTCCATGCCGTTGTTACACCTAATAATATTAACAGTGTTTCTTTTATATTACCCGATACCTAGACCATATTTATCTTTACCTAAAAAAGTTCTTATTATAGTTGTGTTTCTTCTGATTAAGATTCAGATGAAATTTGCTCATTGCATTTCATTGACTCTCCTAAGGCTCTTTGAAGTCCTTATCCATCTCGGTGGCTTCCCCCATTCTCCCTGTTTCCATGCTATTGTCTTGTTGAAGAAATCTGTTGGGTTTTTCTGTAAAATGTTACATATTTTGAGGTGCTTTGACTATTGTGTGTTTTTGATGTCATTTAACAGTTCCTCTATTTTTGAGAGGTTTCTGCTATAGGGTGTGTGTGCTCAGCAGTAAGACAGAAAGAGACGGAGAGACAGAAAGAGAGAAATCACTCCCCAGGGGGGGATGGCCACGCCACAATCCCTTCTCCTCCATTCTCCTCTTGGGATCTTGGGCACGCACGCATACGCGCCCGCTGTGAGTTTAAGCCACTGGGTCTGGGACTCGAACCACGGTCGGCTACATGGTAGTCCAGCGACATAGCCATTACGCTAACTGCTGGTCCCTTTTTTAAGAGAATTTTTCACCGTGGGTACATGTGCTCATCAGTGAGACAGAGAGACAGAAAAGGAGAAATCACACTCCCAGTCTGGGACTCGAAATGTATTCAGTCATGTGGGAGTCCAGTGCCTTAACCATTGTGCCACCTGGCCTCCTGTTTCTTTATACCTAAAATTATGTATTTGTGTTTGCAGTATCAGTGACCTTCAGGCAGAGCACTTTCATATTAGTGTCTAGAACCAAGTCACTCTGGTTCTCTGATGCCCTTTCATTTAAAATTGAACACACACTCTACTTGCCTGTCCTCCCTCCCGTAAATCCACAATCAACTGCAAAAAAGCACATGAATTGTTTAAATCAAATTATGAGCCATAATCGGACCTTCTATCTTCTTTGGTATTCTGAGCAAATTGGTGGTCAGTGGGTATGATTTTTGCTGAATCATCTCATCCAATGACCTAGCAACTGCCTACCTTTTCCCTTTTCCTGGCTTCCTAGTGTTTACTACGGAGAAATAAGACTGGAAGAAATAAATACAAATATATATGTACGTTTTTGCAAGTACATAGGTATTAAAATATCCTATGATATATATATAGTTAAAGGGACAAGAGAATGCCTGTAGATATCTTTCTTATTTTGAATCGCCCAAGGTCCTTTTTAATCGCTGTTGTTTATTATCCTGGCAAATATAAAAAGTCTCAGGTCAGGGTCTGATGGTAGGAATTCTGGCTCCTCTGGAATAGAGCACTAAGGATGAGTGACCTAATTGTAGAAATGTCTGAATTTACTTGCTGGAAGGTAATGAGTTTTGAAGTTGGAGTCAAAGGGAACTTCCTGGATCTGGATTATGTTTTGTGCAACACGACAAGGTTTCAGACCAGCAGAGGGCCGCCCCCGCCCCGGAGATGGGCCTTCCTCTGCCCTTGCTTTTGGCCTTGACGGCAGTAGCCCAAGGAGCTGTGGTCATCGCGCCTGCAGGGGCACGGTGAACGACCTGTTCACCCAACGCAACCTGGGCACGTTCTGTGGCCTGTTTCGGGCCAGTGCTGACGTGTGCCATTTTTTCCATGTATTTTATTTCAGACATTGAGAAACACGGTTTTTACTTTAAAAAAAAAAGTCTGAAGAGGTTAAAAAACATGCTTCATTTGATTACTACTATTTGTGAAATTGCAGATTGCCACCGTGTGCCATCATTAGGTTTGAGACATTATTTTTTTAAAAGGGAAGAAGAAAGAAAGAGAAGGTAAAAGAAAGGGAATGGCTAGGGTACCTGGAAGAGCTCTAATGGGGAGGAGAAAAGAGGGTTCAGGACCTCCAGCAATTATTTCAGATGTTACGGCTTGTACCTTTAGCTGACTGTTTGCCTAGAAAAAAGCAAAATAAAAAATTGGTAATTTTTCTGACTATTAGTAATCTAATTTAATAGTTTAGTCTTTTTCATGACTGGCATGGCTGTTTTAAGATAACTGGTTGTAAAATGTCATTGAACTACTTTAGTTTTTATTGGCAATTAAAACGAAATGAACTCTTTGAATAGATAAATCTATCAGTATTTGAAAATTCTTTCCTGTGGATATTCCTGGTGAACCACAATGAAACATGAAAGAGAAAATGTAAATGGATTAATTTATAAGAAATCAAGAATATGTAACAGACAACGGCTTGCATTTCTGTTAAGGTTTACTGTGAGGTCAGAGGTCAAGGTACTAATAAGAGTGTTTGGGATGTCTGCTGCCATGAAACAAAATGGAAACTTGATTGATAGCTCGGGGGTTGAAGGGAGAGAGTGTGGTGGAGAAAGCAAAGGTCAGGAGGCATTTCCCTTCTCTGCATGTATAACGATCAGGCCTCTCCCAAGCAAAATGTAGACGATCTTGATCAATATGGCAGATGTTGAGCACGTTTCTGTGAGTACTGGGCAATGTCATTATATAGGAAGTTGTAATAAATGTTTGAGTATTTGATAGCCGAAATGAACAGTTCACCCACAGTGGTGGTAATTTCCACACCAGGTTTAAAGTAACTGTGGAGTACCTTGTTTACTCGGGTGACCAAATGTATATGGGTTTGACTCTTAGCGAGATGTTAACGTTTTATGTTACAACTCAATTTTGTCAGAGTTGTAGAACAAATCTTTCCTATTGTGTTTTTTCACCTTGTAATTTTTTTTTGTCCATTCTCTTTAAAACAGGTCTTGTTTGCATGAAGTCTAGTAGTTCCGTTGTGGAATTGGTTATGCTACTGTGTTCTCAGGTGAGTGACAAGAATGAATGTTCAATTACAAGTAAATTCTCACATGGATGTGTTTGGACAAGGAAGTTATATTTGCGTTCTCAGACAGTTTTGCTATTGTAACGTTTGAGTTTGTAGTTTTCAAATAATTTTATTGGTACCACAAAAGGATTACTTCTGATATTGGGTGCTAGCAGATGCTTTTGAAGCATGTTCTGAGAGAAAGTGAGTAGATAAATGAGAAACACAAGGTTATCGTCACAGTAAAATTGTTCACCTCAAAAGATCTTGAGATGACTAAACTTCACTGTGTATTAAGGTTATAGAAATAGATTTATTTCTATACCTTGTGGAGTGCCTCTCTGGCTCCTCTGGGAACCATGAGTTTACCTCCCTTCTGAGCAGAGGTTATAAAATGAGCGATAAATAATTTTGAATCCTTGTCATTGCTAATTATTTTTGACATACACAGTAGATTTGGGAAAACATCAACGAAAATGTGGCAGCCATCATAATAAGATGTAGAAAAATAAATTTCTAAGAACACATTTGCTTTCAGTATTCAGGAATCTTGAACCTGATGTGATAAACTTGAATGATTTTTTTTTTTTTTAAATATATCCAAATCAGGTATCTGGTGATGTTTTCTTTTCTGTTTTGCAACAGATGAATGTTTTTATTGAGAGTTTCCTGTGTAGTCTCTTAAAAGTGATATCTTGCTGGTAGTAAATTCCCCTACTTAAAACTTTAAAATAGCCTTTTTTAATAGGAAGGGTCTACAGGTCAAGGGTTTTGACCCATTTCAAAACCTTTGACCTTCATTTACAACTCTCATGGCTTACTTGTCTAAGGAATAAGGATAATGCAAAATTAATGTTTGTTTCCATCGATTTATTCATTTTAGTGCCTATATGCCAAATTTATTTAGACCGTGCTGATGGACATTTCATGAATACAAATTAAAGAATCATAGAAGGTGTGAAAAATCAATACGATGCATTGTCAATAAAGTGCAGTAAGAACAATTACTTCTAGAGATTACACGTAATGGATTTTTATAATGAACTTGTGAGGAATAGTTATGTTTCTTAGTGGGCTTATTATCCTTAGATTTAGTGAGCATCATGTTTTTATGATTTAATCACCTCCCTTCGAAAATTTCCTTTCTTCAAAATTGATTCAAGAACATTGATGTTTATTTTTTGGATGGAAACCACAATATACCATTCTTACATGAAATTGCTCTTTTAAGAAAAACCCACTTATGGTTTTGGATGCATCTTCATAAGTATGTGAATTTTTTGTTTAGAGTGCTCCAGTTGTATCATAGGTAAACTTGGCTAATGACATTTCTCTTTCTAGTTTGAAAGCATTAAATGTGTTTTGGGTATTATTTTAGATGCGGTGTATTACATGTTTGAACGTTAAATGCTGCAAAGATAAAGAATGACATGTTTTCATACACCTATTTGTCATGTATGTCACAGTGTTGTTCGATTCTAATTCAATCACATGGGATACGAAGATCATTTAGTAGAGTGAATTTTAAGAGTCAGAAATTCCCAAGGTTTTTGCTGGAATCAAATGCCTTATTAGGTATTTGAAGTCTTGAACATTTTTTATGAGTTCTTCAAAAGTTCCATGGCATCTCTACAAGATGTAGCACAGTGTGAAAAATGATGTGAAAAATGAAGCCAGAATTAGCTCCAGATGTATACAGATTGTTCCGGGGTGATAATTACATTTTTCACTTTGAATTTTCCTAATTCAAAGAGGTCAACTTGGCAATCCCAAAAGTGATTTATTTTGTTAAGAAGTGAACTGTCTTTTTCTACATGAAAGCTTAAGAGATATGAAATTGAATTTCAAGTCGACATTTTACAGATACTGGGTGGGGATAACTTGAGTTTGATTGATAATTTTTTTTACTCTGAGATAGGGTGGGAAGTAAAAAGCTACCATCTTGCTAAAATTTTAATTAATTTTTTAAGAGGCGATGGATAGGATTGAGTGCCAAAGATCGAAAGATCAGGTCAAAAACTCCTTTTTAATCACATAAGTAATGGGATATGCTTATGAACTTAACATCTGCAAATTTGATTTAGAACTTTACAAATTAGTTGGTGTTAATTTCATGACCATCAGCCATGTTGTGATTATTTTTCTTGAATCCATTTAAAACTTATTTCCTTTTTTCTTTTTTTTGTAAGATATTTAACCACATTTTATTACCGAAGAGAGTTTGGAGCCTTAAGAAATGAGGAAATGATCAAATTTGGTTTACTGCTAATAAAATCAAACAGATCCTATATATTTCTTTAAAGGTTCAACTAGGATTATGTTTTCCAATGTCAACTTTAGTAGTTTGGTGTAGGCACAATTTCATATTTTATCTTCTTTACATTTTAACATCATTGAGGCAAAATGTTCCTATTTAGGTTTGAAAAGTTTTTATAATACTCAGCATTATATTTTTTTATTAAAATCAATGCATATTTAAGGTTTATTCAGTTAGATTTACTCATATTTTAAATCCCAGATAAAATAATTCAAGAGCCACTTAAGCTCCAAAAAACTACTTAAATCCTTTTCTTAAAATAAGACTGCATACATTTTTTCGGAAATGGTATGTTCTCTGATATACAGACAAAAAATTAGACAAGTTTTCAACTGCATTTCTTATTCAGTTTCTCCCAAGCATGCATCTTAATCACGCCCCACATTTTTTTGGTGTATGTGTATCAACCTGGTAGAAATCTATATGATATTAAAGAAAATATTAAATAAATGTTTCAAGTAATATTGCTCTAGCGTCATATAAGGTGTTTGTATCTCACTCATTTGACATTAATATTATTTTCGAAAGAATTGACATCGCATTCAAGGCCACTTTATAAAAGCGTTGCGTTGCTCATCCTAATTCAGTCTGACATACATTCCAATAACACTACCTCCCTGCTTGGGTTTAAAGCTAAATTTATGACTCTGCATTGTGAAGTGCATCATTTAAAAATGGTTTCAACCCAAAACATCTAATAAATAAATAATGTGTATGGCTACTCAGTAGTAGACTTTCTAGACTAGAAATCATTCCATCGGATACTCAACAGTCCACTATCGGAGAGGGCTGTCAGATAAATCTTGTGGTAGCTGCATTCATGTCCTGTAAATCACATATTATTGTCTGAGCCTTCTGCCAGGTCATCTACTCTCTTCCCATTTATCAGAAATGCATACAGTATAAAAAAAAGAAAAAGAAAAAGAAAAAAAACTACAAGTACGATGTAGTCTGGCCTGGCATCCTGTCTGAGTAATTAATTAGCAGCAATAGTTCATTTAAAATACTACGATAGTCTGATTTCTCTTTAAATTGTTTTTTTTTTCATCAAAATATGTAGATTATTGCTGTTTTGGGAACTGTTTCTTTCACGTGCAAATAATGGTAGAAGTTTTGTTCATTTTGGACTCCAGTGTATCTTACCTGTCAATTATTATTTTCAAAATGATTCATAAGAGCAATCAATAGCATTTTTGAGTCTTCGATGTCAATTTTGTGTTTGGCTTTCCCCCCTCAATTGTTATAGTAAAAGGTTCCTTTTTATTCTTCATCTTTCTTTAATTGCTTTCCTCTGATAACTCGGTGTCTTCTTCGTTTTGCATTTATCCCTTTAGACTGGATGATTTTAATGTTCTTGGACTTGTCTTTCTTTTTTTTTGGGAGAGATTTTCGCTATAGGGCGTGTGCGCTCGCCAGATAGACAGAGACATTAGAGACAGAAAGCGAGAAATCACCCCCCATGGTCACGCCGCAATCCCTTCTCCTCCATTCTCCTCTCAGGATCTTGCGCACGCATGCACACGTGCCCGGCATGAGTTTTAAGCCACCGGGTCCGGGTCACGAACTGCGGTGGACTATGTGGGAGTCCAGCGACATAGCCATTACGCTAACTGCTGGTTCCTGGACTTGTCTTTCTTAGAGTTGAGATGGTTTTTTAGATCCGTATTTTGAGTATGAGTATATTATTAAAACAACCCCCTCCCCTCCAAAAATGCAGCAAAGCAGCTAAATACCATGGCACAAAGATGTCTTTCATCACGCGGCTTCTCATAGGGCTCGCATCTCATTTTCTACTGCTCAAGAGTTTTGTCTGTTCGCGTGTGCACTTATGCAATGCGCCATCGTATCTCCTGCCTTGGCATGTGCTTTTTCTTTCTCTAAAGGCCCCCCTTCCATATTCAGTGACTGATTGTTGACTGTCATTCAGAGTGCAGCGTAATGGTCGCTTTCTCAGATGGTCGTCTTATCTGCGTTGCTACCTTTTTTGTTTCTCTTCCTCTTAGCTCTGATCCTAGTGTGTACCATGAATTTTAAGTGTTCACGTACTAGCTGACCTGTTGCTTGTCCATCTCTCTGCACTCCAGACTCCGTAAAGGTAACCGCTATTTCTGTCTTGCCCATTAAAATGAGCATGGCAACTTGCACAGTCCCTAGCACATGAATATTCATGGGAAAAATAAATCATTCGGCTCCTCTAGCTAGATTGCAGTCTCTTCTGGAGAGCTTGCTTTGAGTCTTCCTCTTCCTCGCAGCTCTAAGCCAAAAAGGAGACCCCAGTCAGAGCGCTTACTGACCCCGACGCGTTACCTCCTTCTTCATTTCGCTTTGCCTATGACGTTTCTAGCTCTCCTGTTTTGAATCTAAGTTTCTTGAAGGCAAGCACTGTCTTTTGTTTTCGGTTGTGTCTCCAAGTTCCAGCGTAACCACGGTGCTGTTGAATGCTTACATGGGGTGTAATTAATACGTGCGGTAACACAGATCATAAACCTCCGTATTTGGACTTAGGATAATTTTTACTATGAATTAACCCTCATACTTTTCCATATAAATTACTTTTCATGTTAGGTCTTTGTTTCCATTAAGTCCTCTTGTCATTATCAACTATTTGTCATGAATTTCATTTTTCCATGACCAAATACTGTAGTTTGGTTCATTTACAAATGGGTTCTTTGTTTTTTTAATTTTCTTTTGACTTAATCGTATTGACTTTTTTTATAAAGGTCAACTGGAGTGAGTCATAATTTATATACAGTAGATATGCACATTGAAGCGTATTGCTCAGTGATTTTTGACATACACACAGCTTCGTAACCACTTAAATCCAGGAAGTTTCCTGTACCCTTTTACAATCTGTTCCACCTCTTTCATCTGAAG
The DNA here is from genome assembly GCA_026018925.1 of Tupaia tana. NCBI lineage: Eukaryota > Metazoa > Chordata > Mammalia > Scandentia > Tupaiidae > Tupaia > Tupaia tana. The sequence goes on from JAKSZU010000021.1 coordinate 5,911,598, forward strand.
TTACCACTGATTCGATTTCTGTTACTGTAAATTAGTTTTACTGGTTATAGAACTTCATATACATGGAAATTCATCTCTTTTCATTGGAGTGGTTCTGTGTTCATCGAGTGCTGTATTTAAGGTACATGTCAACCTTTTTCACTGAACCTATTCAGTATTAAGAAAAAGATGTAAGGGATCAGCACATGATGTAGTGGTTACGTCACTGGACTCCCACATGACTGACTGCTGTTCGAGTCCCAAACCCAGTGGCTTCAAACTCATGCTGGGCACGTATGTGTGCATGCCCAAAATCCTAAGCAAAGAATGAAAGAGAAAGGATTGCCCGCATGGCCATCCCCCCAGGGGATGATTTCTCGCTTTTTGTCTATCTTTGTCTCTCCAGCGAGTGCACGTGCCCTAAAACAAAAGTTTCTCTCTCAAAAAAGAAAAAGATGTGATATTTTAAAAGAAATGACTGAGTCACACAATCACAAAATAGGAATTTGACTCTCAATTGCTTCATGGAAATAGAACTAAGTCTTCTTAACTCAATGCATTTTTTCTTTGAAATCTACAAGGCAGTTCTATAGTACGAAGCTTCTTTTTTTGTATAGCAATATGGCGAGGCTATTAACTGTACCTTTAGAGGTTTTCATTTTTACTGTCAGTCCGACTCAGTTCGAACTGTTCTACTGACCTTACTGTAAATGTCTCTGCCCTGATGGACGTCTCATCTTCATGCCTGCCTGGAGTGTTTCTTACTCGTTTGCTGATTAAACATGTATCGTGCTTTTGAGAGAAGCCCCTCCTTTTACAGAAAAATGTTGTCTTCTGTTTCCTAAGCAGCAGAAGAGACAGGTAATTAGTGAGCAAGACACATCATTTTAATACAAGGTAGAGTTTTATAAGGATGTTAAGAGACTCTCACACAGGGTGGCCCTGTTGCACACGGCTGAGTTCTATGCAGAGAGGCTGGAGCCCACGTGGTGACTGCCCTTGGATCCCAGTTTGGCTGCTTGTAAAATGTGCTGGGCACATGTGCACACAGGTTCAGGATCTGGACTGGGCAGAAAAGGATTGTGGCCTTGTTGGCAGGTGCTATTGTTCCCTCTCTCTTTCTTGAGCACATATGCGACCTCTAGCATTTACAATAACTAACTAACTAACTAAATAAATAAAAATAAAAAAGAACAAGAAGAAACTCAAGCAAATCACAGGGCAGTGAGTGGAGGTAGGGTTGGAGCACAAAGAAACTACTTATCAGTGCCTATTTAATCTGATACTGACTTTATTTCTGATCATTCGTGGTTCATTTTATTCTCCATGACCATCAGTCTTGTTATTTTTGTGGGTTCTCTATATGATTTTATAATTACATCAGGATCAACAGGTACTAAAGTTTCTAAAGCTCTTTGTGTACTCTGGCTAGTGTCTGTCCGTTTCGGGGTTTGAGACGGTGCTCGTCCTGTGCTGTTTGATCAGTTCTCGGCATCTGACTTACAGCAAGTTCCCAAATGTGCACTATGCATTGATAATGAACGCGCTGTAAATGAAGCATACGGTGCGGTGTTAAAAGGTTTCGAAAACGTTGGTTTAAGAACGTTTCAAGTAGATGTATTTGCTGTAGAGTGTCTCAAGGACTTTAATAAATACACATGTATGGACATATATAGTATATGTTTATAGCTTATGTATATAATTGTATTATTGAATCTGTAGTGGGAATAATTTTAGCGTATTTGATCCTAGAATTCTTTTTTTTTTTTTAGCATAGTGGTTGTAGATAATTGTTATTATTTTTTTTTTGAGAGATTTTTACTATACGGCACATGTGCTTGCCAGAGAGACAGAGACAGAAAGCAAGAAATTATCCCCTAGGGGCATAGCCTCACCGCAATCCCTTCTCCAGTCTCCTCTCGGGATTTTGGATACACACACACACACACACACACACACACACACCTGGCATGAGTTTCAAGTGACCAAGTCCAGGACTGGAACCATGGTCAACCACATGGGAGTCCAGCACCTTAACCACTATGCCACCTGCTGCCCTGTATATATAATTTTTGTGGAATATAATTTGCAAAAAGCTGCTGTTGCAACACAGGTGGCATGGATTGGGCAGGAAGAACTCTCTTCTAGTTGATTGCTTCTGTTTTTCTCTGCTTCTGCAATCACAGTGAATAACATAAGGAAAGTCATGAGATAATGTGAAATTATAACTATTTTACTCATGTAACACTAATTCTGTTTTCATTTAGAAGAAATGATCTCTCCTTTTTAGTCAACTCTCATTTACACGTTGTTTCTGAAAGGTGAGGTCTTCAGACTAATCAAAACAAAATTTGGTTGGGACCAGCAGATGGCATAGTGGTTATGTCGCTGGACTCCCACATGGTAGTAGACCGTGGTTCAAGTCTCAGACCCAGTGGCTTGAAACGCATGTGTGCCCAATATACCTGGAGGAGGATGGAGAAGGGATTGCAGTATAGTACCCCCCTCAGGGTGTCATTTCTTGCTTTCTATCTCTCTGTCTCTCTGGCGAGCACATGTGCCTTATAGCAAAAATCTCTCAAAAAATAAGGTGAAATTTGGTATTCTTTCTAGCACAGCTCATGGTTAGCCAGGAGTGTGTGTGTTTGTGTGTATTTTTTATACCATATTTATATAGAACAAGCCCCAAATTTAAAGAAAAATTTCAAATATTTTGATATCAATTGATTATATATTTCCTATACTGATTGAGTAAATCACATTTGCATTTTGGGCCAATATTAAAATTTATGCTCTGTAATCAGTTCAAGTATGTATCCCCCAACATATTTCTTGGTCTAGAAACTGGGGTGAAAGGGAATCAAGGGGAAAAAGTAAGAAGCAAAACATTTAAGTAAGACAGAAATGGAAAATTATCTGTTGATAATGCGTATGATATTGTCTTTAACTGGACTAATATACAGTGTATTAATTTTGGGAAAATTTATTTTGTAAGCTGGAATGATATATAACGGGTGGTGTAGTGGTTAAGGCATGCTTTCTCACTTCCTCTCTCTCTCACTCTCAATCTCTGTCTCTCTTTGGTTAAATTAACAAATAAATGAATTAATAAATGAAATAAAATAAATAATTATAAAAAAAGATAGTTGAACTCACTTAACTGTCTATATACTAATTTAGAAAAAAATATTTGTGTTTCTATGTTATTTGAAATTTTATAATGGGTAAGTCTCTATTATAAGGTGGACACACCTGCCTTTAAACAACAGCCAAAACACATTAAACAGATGGGGCCTGCAGGTGGCGTGGTGGATAAGGGCGCTGGACTCCCACATGACCGACCACGGTTCGAGTCTCGGACCTGGTGGCTTGCTTTCTCATTTTCCCTCTCTCACTCTCTTCCTCTCTGTCTTTCTGGTCAAATTAAAATAAATAAATTAATTAAATGAATGCATAAATAAAATTAAATAAGTAATTCTTTAAAAAAACCTATTAAACAGAAAGTCAATAAAGTATTATGGTTTCCTTTTTAAAATAAAATACTTTAGATTGGAGGGAGAGTGAACGTCAATTGATCTTTATTTGATTTTGACTGCAGACCTTTCTCTGTCATATTAATTTAAAGTGCTTGCTGCCATCCAAGAAGAGCATAATTTAACTCTAGGTGCAGAATTTAATCTGAAATACAGGCCTCCTGTTGATTCAGCAGCACACTAGGGTTTAGAAAACACAACCTTTTAAGGTAGAATTTGTGGAACTGGCAGTACACCCCGTGGCTTGGCAGTCTAGTCAGAAGGATGAGACCATGCTGACTCCATAACTAGACCTTTGAAGGGTATTCTCCAGGGTGGCAAATGCAAAACAAAGTAATATCAACTGGCACTTCATTCTGCAAGCTCCTGCTGGTCGGGGTATTCGGTGTAAAGGAACCCTTCCTGACAGGAAGTCCGCCATGGGTGTGGAGACATCTGAAAATAAAGTGTGTTTTAATTTGGCCCCCTACCGCTTTACTACTAAGTCTTCTAAATTTGGGATTAGTAAGAGAGCTAGGAAAAGGGGGAAATACACAAATGGGAGTGTTTTGACTGTGGTATTTTTCTTTGGTTTTAATGTGATTAGAGTACAGGTAGGGTCTGTGTTTCTCTCTTACTGCTTCCTCTTGCTAGGTCTTTTCTTTCTGTTCAAATTGATCTTAAGTGAAGTTAAGATATTATAGAGTAGGTGAAGGCCTGGGGCTGCTTTGTTTAACACCAAACTCTGATAACTTTTGAGGGCTCAAGTATATTCTCATGCTGCGTATTTTGTTCATAAAGTCTACAACTTCAAGGGTGGAGTGGGAGTAATTAAAGTTAACATTAGGTATTCCAACATGGGATCCAGATTTGAATCTGGATGAGTGAAACTTTTCTAATAGTCATTCTAGTTCACTGATTCTTTTTATTATAGAGGTTTTTGCTATAGGTGCAGGCTCTTGCAAGAGAGACAGAGAGATGGAAAGCGAGAAATCACCCCTCAGGGGGATGGCCACACTGCAATCCCTTCTCCTCCATTCTCCTCTCAGGATCTTGGGCATGCACGCACATGCACCCGGCGTGAGTTTAAGCCACTGGGTCCGGAGCTCGAACTGGGTCGACTACATGGGAGTCCAGCGACATAGCCATTACGCTAACTGCTGGTCCCATAGATATGAGTTTTCAATGACTGTTCCAAAATTTATATGTGAAGCAAGTTTAGGGGTGATAATGGAGTTGAGAATGAGGGTGAGGCCACTATTTTGGGATTAGTGATGAAATCACCAGAAAATAAAAACAAATGATTAATATTTTATTCTTTTGCAAAAATGGGATACATAATTGGATTATAGAATATGCAAGTATAAAGAAAAAAATTTTTTTAATTTTTTGTCTTAGAGCATGTGTGCTCACCTGAGAGACAGTGAGAGGGAAAGTGAGAGATCACCTCTCAGAGGGATGACCACACTACAATCCCTTCTCCTCCATTCTCCTCTCGGGATCTTGTGCACGCACGCACACGCGCCCGGCGTGAGTTTAAGCCACTGGGTCCAGGACGCGAACTGCGGTCGACTACATGGGAATTCAGAGACATAGCCATTACACCAACTGCTGGTCCCTAGTTCACTGATTCTTAACCCCTTTTGAGGCAAATACATCATTACCATGAACAATTCTCACTGCTGTTAGCTTTAAGTGCACTGTTGGTGTAATTGGCTCCCTGATAAAGCTGTTATTTAACATTTTAGTGCCTGGACATGTATGTTTAGAACATAACAGCATAATTTAGGAATGAAAACATTTTTCAAATGTTTATTTTTCCATGAGAGACAGACAGGCACACAGATAAATAAGCATCCACAGCAGGGTCCCCATGCCAAAAGGGTTGGGTAAGCCCCCCAGCCTCAGCTGGCCAGGATCATGGGCACACATATACATGCCTGGTGTGTATGGGAGACCTCTGGATGTGCCCCTGGTACCTTCCCACGTGACTTCAGCATTGTGGAGCATTGCCTTCCTGCTGGGCCACCGTGGCTGGCCAGGAAGGCACCATGGTTATATTAGTAATCGTACATTCTCTCTGCTGTACAGTTTTAGTCAGACAGCTGTTTCTAGCTGCCATTTTATCCTACGCGCGTTCAGAAGCATATGCACAGTTTTCATATACTTTGAAGTTTGGACTTTGATTTAGGCCTGAATGAAGTAAGAACCAAAACACTGGTTTGCTGAGGGTATCCTCCAGATGTCTGAGGTGCCACTTTGTAAGTGTGCCACACTTAGTATCAGTGTGTCTGACTCAGGTCTTCCGTGCATCACACTGTCTTCAGGGTGGCCTACCAAGAAAACCAACTCCCTGCCTTGGATCAGTTCTCCACATTCTCCTGAACAGAGGTTCTCCTGACCTTCTGTTCCATGCTGTGCTTCTACAGATAAGGTGTATGCACATCTTCACTAATGTCCTGGTTACTGGATCCACAGTGCATTCTTTTTGATAGTCATTATTTTTTTCTGAAATTTCATTATTTGGAAGTTCAGATAAGAAGCATTATGTGGAAACATCAGATAATGATGGTTTGTCAGGTTTTTCTTGTTCAGGTACTACAAAATTGAGGGAAAATTTAATTTTGTTTTCCTGTTCTTTTTTTCTTTTCTTTTTCTTCCCCCTTCTCCCTCTAAATTCTGCTCGTCTCTTTCTTTCATGAGAGAGACAGAAAGAGAGAGACAGGAAGACACCATCTTTACACCACTGGTAGTGGCAGACAGCCCAGATCATGGGCATTAGCATGTGTGCCTAGTGTGTTCTGAGACTTCCCAGGAAGGGAACCCAGGACTTAGCCCATACAGTCCACTTATGCCATCAAGTTGCCACTGCCCAGCCCTGTGCCTTCCCTCCCCTCCTCCCCTTTAAGAAAATTTTGCTAGAGGGTGCGTGAACTTGCCAGAGTTGGGGAGAGCAAGACAGAGAAAACGAAGAAGCACCTTTCTTGGGGATGGTCTCACTGCGATCCAATCCCTTCCCCTGTATTTCTCCCTCTTTTCTCTTGATTTCGGCTGTATACACACACCCCTCTGAACCGCCAGGTCCCACACCTGAGCTGTGTGGTTGGCCATGGGGGATCTAGCTTACCTTATCACCGGGCCAATGAGCTGGCCCCTCTTTTTATTAAAGATAGGGCTTCACCCTGTCACAGTCTTCTTCCCTGGACTGCAGGCGCCAGGTGCCCTGCTGCTTTTCAGACAGAGCTTCCTTTGTTACCCAGACCAGCCTTGAAGGTGGGTCTTCTTGCCTCAGCCTCCCCAGGTTTCTGGGAGAGCTCCACTATGCCTGGCCTTTGGGTTGGACTAGGACTCGAACCCCACCTTTAATGTGTTGCACCATAGTTGAGGCAGCAAATCTCAGCTTGTAAAGTTGTTGGCCTAGGAGGAAAAAAAAAAAAGATGAAAAATAAGCTGGTTTGTTATGTGTTTCTAACGGAGATGAAATTTACAGGATTAAAATGCCATCAGAGAGATGTACTATTGATTATTTCTGTTGTCCGTCCTGATTTACTTGTGGGGTAAAGCCAAGTTATCAAGGATTATTGCGTGACCGTTTCAGTTATGTTGCAGGTCACACAATGGCCTACCTCATCATGCGTATCCACAGAGGTTGTAGGACTTTTGTACTATCCTTGTAGTTGGAACCAGCTGATCTCTTGTGCAAGATCTGTAAATATTTGGAAAGAGTAACTGAGTCACTGTGAATTGAAAGGTCTTACCCCCTTTCATTGTGAATTGCATGAATCATACTGTACAATTGGCTGTAGGCTATGGCTCTTGAGAGGTACGAGACGTTACTCCCACAGGCACGTGTCTGTCTGAGTATCAGAGACCAAAGCTTTATAGGTAAATGTGTAAGGTTTGGGTAATTTTAATTCTGAAGATATCATTTAATTGCATAAGCCTAGGAGTTCCTTATTTGCTCCTAAGGAATACTAAAACAAACACAGTGTTCTTTTACAGTTATATATTTTTTATTTGAAGTTAAACTTTGAGCACTGAGATTTCAATCTTGTTTTATCTTAACTCCTAACAATTCACTGAACACATAATCTCCGTTTCCAGCGGTCAGTATTGAGATTGCAAGACCCCAAATGGTTAAACAGCAGGAAACTTTTCTGCTTTTAGTTCAAAACTGCTGTTTTCTAAAAACGTGGCTTATTTACCACGTTTTTAATTCTTAATGTTGTGTGCTATGGGATTGGGCATGCAAAATTCAGCAGAAGGAGATCTGGTTTTTACATCTAGAGCTATTACTAGCTGTACAATAATAAAGGCACTATTTTATTGGGTTACTTGTAATTAACTTCAGCACTAGGCATTCATATAAATCACTTGCAATCTGTTTTCTTTAGATTTTTATTCTTTTAAACTGGTTTAATGTATTTGCTTTTGTTGGTTTTTTACATATGGATTGAGGTTGTAATTGCTTTTTGGAATTAGGCTGTCAGAAACCAACATATATGTGGACTCAAGAAATGATTGAGGCAAGCTAATGAATTTTATATAACATTTTATAAAGATTTGTTACTGGAATAAATATCCACTCGTAGTATGGTTTTGTTGTGAGACTTAATAAATAATGATTTATTCTCACAAGCTAAAATGTGTCTAGACATTCAAAAAGTTAAAATGCCAACAATTATTAATTAGAAAACATTTATACATTTTGATTTTCAAAATCCCGACAAAGCAAAAACATGAATTTTTTTAAGTCTTATTTATCAACTTATTGCTATTATCCTTTTAATTTTTAATAAGTGAATCTTCATCTGTTTTGCATGCCATCTGATAAATGCCATCATATATATACTGACTAATAATTTATATGATTTTGTGATTATTTAAAAAGATATTAAATACAGGCAGAATATTTTGAATAAAAAAGGAAACATTTCAAAAGAAACACATATGTATGTCTGGCTGATTGTAAGCCAGAGTATATATTATTCCAAAGTAAATATTATAATACAGTAATTTTTGTCTCTAAAAATAATTTCATTTGGAAAATGTTTACAGTGATTGGCAGAAAGCACTTCAAGGTATGAGATCATTTAATTCTCTCCCCCAATATTAAAATCTGGACTTGATCCTTCGTATAAAATGAATGCTAGACGTTACTGAGGTGGGAAGCAGGAGACGTGAAGGAAGCCGTTTGCACCTATGTCCTGAAAGTTGCGCTTTTAAAAATAATTCAGTGGTCAATACTTTTTATGATAGCTGAGTGCATTAAATGGTTTAAAAAAAATCTTCTAAAAATAATTAGCCGTTTTCTATAGTTTTAATGGCAGTCTTGCACGTTTCCCCTCCAGCAGTCTCTAATGAACAGTCCTTGTAATCTCAGTGCAGGCTTGGAGAGTCCCTAAAGACTTGACTTCAGACCTCAGAGGGCAGCCGTGGCCCTGTGTCTGGGAGCAGGAGCTGCCCACAGACTGGCCACGCACTCACAGGACGCCTTTATGTAGCTCCTGGGTGTGAGGCCCGAGACAGGCTTAATGATGGTCATCTGTCGAGAGCTTGTGCGGAGAGGGTTAGAGCAGCTTTGTCACCTTTATTGAAACCCAGCTTTCCGCCTCGATTAGTGAAAGATCTGGACAAAACTAGTGCCAGTTTGGGAGTTATCAGAAGGATCATTATTGGCTAGAGAATATATTTTTCCTGAAAATGTTTAAAGACAAATTTTTAGAGCCATTTACAAATATATTAACATTTCAAATGCCTAAGCAGAAATAAAAAGAGATCTCTTTTTTAATTATTTACAAATAACTAAAAATTTGTTTCTAGTAACTATATAATTGAATGGTTATCTTTTTAAAAAAGAATTATTCATTTAATTTATTTATGATTATTTAAAATTTGCTTCAGGGGCACATGCACTTCCAGAGAGAGACAGAGAGAGAGAGAGAGAGAGAGACCAAGACAGAGAGAGAAAGAGAGAAAAAAGAGAGAAAAGTAAGCCACCAGGTCCGGGATTTGAACCGTGGTCACCTATGTGGAAGTCTAGTGCTTTAACCACCGTGCCACCTGCTGGGTTTTGAATGTTTACCTTAATCTTTGGAGTTTAAAATCTTTGCATTCTTTATTCTGCAAATCTCACAAATAGTTACTTTTTCAGTATTCAATTTCTTTGCACATATTGCACATTCACAGATTTTTTTTTTAGCTAGGAATTGTAAAACTAAGCCATTTACTAATCAGATTTTAATAGAGTTTTTCTTTTCTTTCTTTTATTACTCTAGAAATATCTATATGTAATTCATTTCATTTACTGAGCTACAATACCTGTGTAACCTGAATGGACACATCATATGTACATGTTCGTAAAAATATGTAAAACCAAAGCTTTCCAAAGCACACTATTCCATTTTGCTATTTTATGGAATGAGTTGTTTTATCTTCTAGAGAAGCAGCGGACTAAAAGCTTTCCTTTTCCACTGCCCTCTGTTCTCCTCCGGTACACGGTCTCTCGGGTCGGTGTTAGACCTGCTGTCGGGAGCGTCCTCACACAGAGCCTGCCCTCTTCTGTGAAGGTGGCTCCTTTACTCTGAGCACGAGGTTTTCCTAGTTTCGACCTTCAGTCTCGTGTGCGATGTGTCTCTCAGCTTTCTGGTAATACCTCCCTCGCTCACGTGGGCTCTTCTCCCTGGCCTCTTTGCTGCCTCCCCTCCTCTCCTTGCCTCCTCACAGTACCTCTGACATCGGCGCAGGTCCGTGGAGCTGCATCCATCCAAGTGGACATATTTAACACAGGCGTGGGTACCCACAGCATCTCACATGATTCATATAAACACGTCATTGCAGAAGTCAAGCCTGGGGACCAGGAGTCAGCGTAATGGCTATGTCGCTGAACTCCCATGTAGCCGACCGCAGTTCGAGTCTCGGACCCGGTGGCTTAAACTCATGCCTGGAGTGTGTGCGTGCGTGCCCAAGATCCCGAGAGGAGAATGGAGGAGAAGGGATTGCGGTGTGGCCATCCCCCCGGGGGGGTGATTTCTCGCTTTCTGTCTCTCTTTCTCTCTCTGTCTTTCTGGCGAGCGCATGCGCCCTATAGCAAAAACCTCTACAAAAAAAAAAAAAAGGAAGCCAAGCCTGTAAATGTTTAGGTTTTTATAAGGTCAACAGAATGAACAGTTCAGGATTAGTTTAAGTTCTCATTAATTTAAATTATTCTTCATTCATTTCCTTAGTATACGTTGTATTTGGGTCTTGAAGATCAAAACTTACAAATAAAATTGTACTGCCAAAAGAAGTAAAGTTTGGGAGTGGTGGCGCATGCCTGAACTCACAGAAGTAAAGTTAATGTCAGTTGATAAGTTAGAATACTGACTTAAAAAAAAAATTCTTTTTTTTAATAAATTATACTTAAAAGTATCAGTAGTAAGTTATAGTTATTTGATATAGTAACATAGTCATTTAATATCATTATTGGGTTGAAGACTTTATTGGGGTCCAGAGCGTTATGTAGGTGAGTTTCCTGCGACAGAGTTTGATTGGTTAATTTGGAGGGAGTAGGGGCTACGTGTGTAAACTCGGAGGTTACAATATGGACATCACAGACCAAGAGCAGAAGTCAGGTTCTAGGTGGGGCCTTAACCATCTAGACTACAAAATGGAAACTGGATGGAGACCGTCTCCCACTGCGCAGGTCAGGGGTGACAAGCCAGGGACAGAACATGCTGAGGCAGTATTAATAACCCTCAGGGGGCCAGCAGTTAGTGTAATGGCTATGTCGCTGAACTCCCATGTAGCCGACCACAGTTTGAGTCCCGGACCCGGTGGCTCAAACTCACGCTGGGTACATGTGCGTGTGTGCCCAAGATCCCGAGAGGAGAATGGAGGAGAAGGGATTGCGGCGTGGCCATCCCCTCTGGGGGGTGATTTCTCACTTTCTATCTCTATGTCTCTCTGTCTTTCTGGTGAGCGCACATGCCCTATAGCAAAAAACTCTCAAAAAATAAAAAAAAAGATTTAAAAAAATAACCCTTGGTATGGTAGGTAATTCTTAACAATTTTTCCATCATTTTATCTCCTTTTTGTAAAAATTTTAATTTATTTCATTATTATTCTTCAATTTGACCAGAAAGAAATGGAGAGAGAAAGAAAGAAAGCCACTGGGTCCGGGACTCGAATCGTGGTCAACCATGTGGGAATCCAGTGCCTTAATCACCACATCAACTACCAGCCCCATATCATCATTTTTTCTTTTACTTTGCTCTTCAAGAGGCTTCCTCAGTATCTTCCAATACTTCTTATGAAAATTTTATGTCTGCCCAGCTGTGGTAGCATACACTGCGTGCTGCTTCTTGCAGACTTAGGCCACAGGAAAACAGGACGAGGCTCAGAGGAGGCAAGGAAGAACATGCCTGGAGCACAGACCTCACCACACGTGTCTTAGTATTACCATCTCCTGTGATTAGGGGCCATGGAAAACCAGAACAGACCAATCCAAGTAGGATTTCTAAATGACCTCTTCAAGAATGAATATTGGGACCAGCAATTAGTGTAATGGCTATGTCGCTGGACTCCCACGTAGTCGACCGCGGTTTGCGTCCTGGACCCGGTGGCTTAAAACTCATGCCGGGTGCGTGTGCGTGTGTGTGTGTGCGTGTGCGCCCAAGATCCTGAGAGGAGAATGGAGGAGAAGGGATTGCGGCATGGCCATTCCCCCTGGGGGGTGATTTCTCGCTTTCTGTCTTTCTGTCTGGCAAGCGCATGCGCCCTACAGCGAAAACCTCTCCAAAAAAAAAAAAAAAAAAAAAAAAAAAAAAAAAAAAAAAACTGAATGTTTGGGGGACCAGCAGTTAGCGTAATGGCTATGTCGCTAGACTCCCATGCAGTTGACTGCGGTTCGCATCCTCGACCTGGTGACTTAAAACTCACACAGGGCACGTGTGCGTGCGTGCCCAAGATCCCGAGAGGAGAACGGAGGAGAAGGGATTGCGGTGTGGTCATCCCCCCCGGGGGTGATTTCTCGCTTTTTGTCTATCTCTCTCTGTCTGGCGAGTGCACATGCCCTATAGTAAAAACCTCTCAAAAAAAAAAAAAAAGATAAATAATAAAAAAAAGATGAAGGTTTGGGTCACCTCAGCTGGTTTAGAACCATGACCGTCTAAGGAGCTTACTGAATGCACAGGGAATACAGAGTGGGCACTGGAAACATGGAAGGGCAATTGTGAGTACCTGCTACGATACCACAATGACCTATAACCATATCGACTATACAAGCCCTGTACTTGTCACAGTTCTTCCATATTTTGCTGTGAATATACTTGTGTGTGTGTGTGTGTGTGTGTGTGTGTGTAATTTTTGTTCTCTTCTTCTTATCCCCTTATAAAACACAGGGTGTTTTGACTTCATACCATGGTATTGAAGTGGTGTTAACTTTATATCACAGCATATAAACTGTGGGATACTAGGGAAGTCTAAACCTTAGGAATTCTCCTCCTTTTGTGGAGAATGAGTTTATGTAAGTCAGGTTCTTCAGAGAGACCGGTTCCTACATGTGGTTATACAGAGCTCTAGTATCAGGGATTGGTTGTATGAGGAGGGAGGCTGAGAAGTCCCATAATCGGCTCTCTACAGATGAGAGGCCCAGGGAAGCCAGTCGTGTGGTTACAATCTCAGCCTGAAGGGCCTGAGAACCAGGGAGCCATGTTGTAAGGCTCAGCTGGAGGGTGAAGGTCTGAGAACCAGAGCTCTAGCACGAGGAAAGATGGAGATGATGTCTTTCTCTGGCAGTGAAAGATGAATTTGCACTTCCTCTGCTTTTTGGAGGTTGCGGGGGAGCTTTCAGGCAGCTTGGGCAATGCCCCCACACCCTGGTGAAGGTGGATGTTTACTTTATTTACTGATTCATATGCTAATTTCTTCTGAAACACCCTCATAGGTACACCCAGAGAAGTTCCTCAGCTCTGAGGGCATTTCTTAGATCCATCAGGTTGACACAGAATTAGCTATCCCAGGTTTAGTGTGGTTGGTTGTATGAGGGTAGTGGCATCATGGTAGGTGGAATTATGACTGTTATTATCTTCATCTGGAAATGAATTATGGCTTAAGGGCATGTGAGTGGGTACCAGCTTGACAAGGATTGAGCTTATGGTCATTTTACATGTCCACTTGACTGAGCTACAGGGTGCCCAGGTGTTTGGTCAGATATTATTCTGGGTGTTTCTATGATGGTCTTTTTTGGATGAAATTTACATTTAAATTGGTAGACTGAGTAGAAGAGATTGCCCTTCCTGGTTGGGAGTGAGCCTTATCCAATCAGTAGAAGTCATGCATAGACACAGTAAGCCTGGTCCTCCCTCAGGTGGAGAGGATTCCTTCTGCCTCACCGCCTGTGCACTGGGACTTTGGCTTTTTCATTTCCTTGTAGTCAAACTAAAACTTGGGCTCTTCCTGGCTCTTCAGGCTGCTGGTCTTTAGATTGTACCATTGATTTTGTTGACTCACCCTGTAGGTCTTGGGAACTAGTCAGCCGGTGTAATTGTGAGAGTTTATTTCTTACAAGAAATTTCTTTACATCACACACACATACACTCTCTCTCTCTCTTGCACTCCCCCCATTTTTTCCCCTCTGAAGAACACTGACTAAAAATATATGGGCATAAAAGTATCAATCCCTGGCTTAATATTTTAGATAGAGATTATTTGCCCTCTCTGATAATACTAATTATACTTAATTTCATTAGTCTTCCTTTCCCCATTTTTGTTTCACAATATTGTTTGTTTTCTCCGAATTTTTTTTCAACCCCCCCTACCTGTTTGCTTTGTTTTTTTCATGTACAGAAGAGGCTTTCTTCAAATGTCTGGTTAACTTTGGCAATCTGCTTATTCCCTTTTTTCTGTTTTTCAAGTTTATTTACCCATTTCTTTGAGAGAGAGAGAAAGAAAACTACCCTTAATAGGGTATCATGCCTTGATCCCTTACCCACCCCTACCTTTCCCAGCAAGCCAGGATAAAGGACACACTCCCTCATGGTGTACAAGTCAACCTGGAAACTGAACCCTGGTCTTCCACGTGGTTTCCAGCATTGTGGAGTGTTGCTATCCCTACATCACCCTGGTCGGGCCCGATTTGCTTCCTCTTCTTTTTTTTTAACTTTTAAAAAATAATTATTTAATTAATTTTAATTATCATTATTATTGTTATATTATAATTTGCTATACCACACGTGCGCTCACCAGAGAGAGAGAGAGAAAGAAGGCAAGAAAGCCAGAAAGCAAGCCACCAGGTCTGGGACTCCAGCTGCGGTTGGCCATGTGTGAGTCCAGGGCCTTAACAGTCATGGCACCTGTTGGCCCCTCCAGTTTGCTCATTCTTAAACATAAGGCACAGGAAACTTATGTGTCTCACTGTAAGTTGTTTACTCGTGATGAATGAGCTCCTTTTGTCATCCGTAAACCCTTACATTTCATCTTGGCCTCACAATTTTCTCAGAGAAAAATGTTCTTTTATCACTCAGAGCCTCATAGTTTAATATACGTACTTTTCAATGATCTTGTTTTTGTGCAGTAAGACATTTTACAGTCTCAGTCATGCAAACTTTCTGGAATGTACACTTTTGATCTTTACTACAGTGAGATGGACACACAGCATGGGGAATGGATCTGGGATCTAACTGTGTTTCCATACCGACTTCCATTTACGGAGTTGCTCTTGGCCCTGTCCGGTAGCTGTCTTCATGCGGACTCGGTGCCCGTGGACTTTACAAGAAGCCCTGATTCACTTCCTCACATCGATTCCCCCACGTTCTTGTATAGGCTTTGTTTTCCTTCCTCCGATAAGTCTGTGTCACTAATCCGTGGGTTTCCAGGTTATAAACAAATATCTTACCTTTTCTCACGTACTGTTTTCTCTTTATTGTCTTTAGTCTTGGCTTTTGCCATGTCTCACTTGGAGTCACTCATTGTATACCTATTTTTTTATTTAAAAAAAAATTAAAGACTAAAGGTAGTTTAGAGAGAATCTCGCACACAGTGCTCCTGCACTTTATGTTGATCGACATTGATAGCTTGACTAATAAAATGATGGCAGAATGGATTGTACCTACTTAATCTGAGGCCTGACTTTATTTACTTTAGAGTATGGTTTTAGCTGGAAATCACTTTTGTTTTTGGAGAGATTTTTGCTAAAGGGCTTGTGCTTGCTCCAGAGAGACAGAGACAGAGAGACAGAAAATGAGAAATCACCCCCTAGGGGAATGGCCATGCCACAATCCCTTGTCCTCCATTCTCCTCTCAGGATCTTGGGCATGCATGCACATATGCGTGGCATGAGTTTTAAGACACTGGGTCTGGGACTTAAACCAACTACATAGGAGTCCAGCAAGGTAACCATTGTGCCATCCACTGTTCCCAATATTTGGGAATTACTTTTAAAATTTAGGTAAATTAATGTACTGCATTCAGTACACTAAATCAGGGGTCCTGAACCCTGGGCCATAGGATGCCGGTCTGTGGCTTGTTGGGTGCAGGGTTGGCAGCAGGTGAGCCAGAGAGGTGTCTGTGTTTGCAGCTACTCTCTGTCGCTGGCACTGCTGCCCAATCTCTGCTCCTGTGGGATCAGCGGTGGTATTGAATTCTCTTGGGAGTGCCAACCCAACCTGTGTGACTGTTTAATTGCATATTGCAATGTGGTCTTGATGCCAGTGGGGCACGTGGTGAATGTGGTGCACGGGGGTCATCCTGGGACCAACACCTTCCCACCCCCGATCCTCCACTCCCCCCACCCCACACACATACTGTGGAAGGAATGCCTTCCATGAGACTGTTCCCTGGTGCTGGGAAGGTTGGGGACTGCTGCACTCAAATATGTCCAGGGAGATAATTGAATTTATAGAAAACTGTCAGGGTCATATCTAAAGTAGTTAGAATTTTATTAAAATAATTTAAATGAATATACAGCATATTCATTGGTATCTTCTTCTCTGTTTGTTGAAGGTAGAGAAGGATAGAGGTCATGTGGTTAATGAAATCTTTTTCTTTTTCTTAACTAATAAGAAAGATTTTTACTACCAAAAGCACCTACAGCCTGCCTTCCATATCCAAGAGTTGTGCCACCATGGATTCAGCCAACAGTGAATTGAGAGTACTATGTTTAAGTATATGTACACACACACACACACACACACACACACACACACACTGGTTACTTCTGTACTCAACTGGTATAGATGTTTTTCCATGTCTTTATACCCTCAACAAGTATTTACATAGCATTTGCCTTGTGTTAGGGATTATTAGTAGTCGAGACACGATCTGAAGTGTGTAGGTGGATTTGTGCAGGTTGTGAGCAAATACCATGCCATTTTACACAAGAGCTTTGAGCGTCTGCATGGTTGGTATCCTAGGAGGCCCTGAGCAGCCCTGGGTGGATACTGAAGGATGAGTGTATTTGGTATTGGGGGGAATGCTTCTTAGTAGATTTCACCCTTGTGTAAGATCTTTGCTGTTCTTGTTGTACGACTTAAAGCCATTAGTAAGCTAAGGGTATATTTTAGTAAAAATTGACTAGTCAACAGTTATGGCCTTAGGAAGCGATAGTCAATTAAATACAGCTTAGAAACAGGTATGAAATTATTGACTCTGTTCTGTTTTGAGTCCTTCCTCTCCAAAGTGCTGAAATGTGTTTTGAAATTACTTAGTTGCATTAGTGGTTGGATTTGAGGCTTTTAACGTGTTTTTCGTCAGTACCTCTGGGAGCAGGATAACCAAGACCTTTAAATGGACTATGCATTTTGCATCATTGCATAATTGTGAACACTGTGATGAAATATTGGAATGATCATGGAAGACGATGACCATTAAGCTTTTTCTTTCAACTATTAAAACTCACTAAAGGTTATATTGAGCTGTGGTTTATGAAATTGTTTAGACCAACGCCTTCTTTGATAATTGTTTGTGAAGTGGAGAAAAATGCTTTAGGATAGCACGATTAATAAATATTCTGTTCAGTTTTGGCAACTTAACCCAATTGCCACGGAGAATGTTTTATTATTATTAAACTTGTTGGCTTTACTGTCCTCTGGATTATAAAGAAAACTGAAAATTATTATACTCCTGGGTTTCAGATTCTTTTTATTTGGGTTATTAATTCTTAGTAGTATGCATTTATGTATCTGATATTTGATATCTTATTAAATATTAATAATTAATAATTAGAATAAAATTATAGAGAAATGATGTCTTTGACGATTGTATTTTTGTAATAATAGGCCGAAAGTATATGATTTGTACTTGCATGTTATTCCACATTTTATTAAATTATTTTTTACTGCTATAAATGTTTTATTCCAGGTTATTATATAATAATGACTGAGAGTTAAATATAAGAAACCTAAGGTATTAACGGTGTCAAACTTGAGTTTCTGAGCTTCTATAAAAAACTGCACTTTCCATTTCTATATGAGCCTTCGGTCTAATCGACTTTTCATTTAAAAGAAAAAAATATCTTGTGTGACATGCCACACTTAACTTTAGTGCACAAATGTTTTGATATGGTTAAGTGTTTAGAGCTATACTAACTTTAATCTTTGGTTTAAACTCAATAATGAGATTTAAAATATTGCAAAATTTAAATGGCACACTTTCTGATTTTATAGTGTAAGTAAGTGCTGTACATAATGAAAATAAAATCAAAGTGATGTTTAACTGTCTACTTAAATTTTGAGTCTCTCCGTTGTTGTTTATGTTATCCATGTGGAGTTTTGTCTTTGTCTGAATTAGGTAGTAACAGTTTTCACCCAGAACAACTGCAGTTGTGTGTGGGAGTAGACAGTGGTGCTTGAGACGCTGAGGCAAAATGGGAGTCCCAGTTTCCATTCCTGGGTCACCCTGAGGGTCAGGTGTGTGTTGGCCTGGGTTTGTGGTCCCAACTACACAGCATGCTGGGCCAGGAGGACTCCAACATAGTGCAATCCTGTCTTAAAATAAAATTCTTTCTTGTTGTAGTTTTGAATCAGGCAAAGTGAATTTGAGAAAAATAGTACTAGTAAATACTTTCTTTGTATTTTTTTTTTAAGAATTATTTTTTTACTTAACTTCCTTTCTTTCTTTCTTTTTAAAATTTGACCAGAGAGAGACAGAATGAAAGAGAGAGAGAGAGAGAGAGAGAGAGGGAGAAAGCTGCCAGATCCAGGACTTGAACTCTGGTTAGCCATGTGGGAGTCCAGTGCCCTGAGCCTCCACACCATCTGCTGACCCCTTATTATTAGTTTTAATAGACTTTACTTTTTAAAGCACTTTTAGGTTCACAGCAGAATTGAACAGACCAATAGGGGATTTCCCATACACATGCTCCTCCATTTTTAGCCTCCTCTACCAGTGTGGTCCATGTGTTAGAACTGGTGGGCTGACACTGATGCATCGTGTCCTGCAAAGCCCACCACTTACCTTAGGGTTCACTCTTGGTGATAAATGTATAGCGGCATGCATTCGCCATTAAAGCACCATACAGAATAGTTTCACTGCCCTCATAACCCTCTGTGCTCTGCCAGTTCATCCCCCCCCCTCCCTTTAGCCCAGAAACACTGATGACTTTTACTCTCTGCTTAGTTTAGCCCTTTCCAAAAGCTCATATCACTGGAAACATACAAAATGTAGCCTTTTGAGGTTTTTGGTTTTCACTTGAAAATATGCATTAACGTTATCTCCATGTGTTTTTATGGCTTGATAGTATACTTTTTAGTGCTGTATAATATTCTGTCGTTCGGTTGTACCACTGTTTATTTATACATTTGTCTTCTGAAGGATAGCTTGGTTGCTTGCAAGTTTTGGCAGTCATGAATAAAGCTGCTATAAATATCCATGTGTCGTTTCTAAGTGGGCAAACGTTGTCAACTCCTTTGGGTAACTACCAGGGACTTTCCTAATTATAATTGGGTAAATACAGTTGCTGGATTGTATGGTGAGAATATGTTTAATTTTGATTAAACATATTGTTGCTGGACTGTATGTTAAAAATGTTTAATTTTGTGAGGAACAGCCAAACTGTCTTCCATAGTGACCGTCCTTTTGCAGTCCACCTGCAATGAGTGAGGCATCGTAATGCTGTACACTTTCTCATGTCAGTATTCTGGATTTTTGTTATTACTTTTTTACTATAGGGTGCGTACGCTTGCCAGAGAGACAGAAAATGAGAAATCACCCCCCAGAGGAGATGGCCACACTGCAATCCCTTCTCCTCCATTCTCCTCTCAGCATCTTGGGTACACACACACACACACACACACACACGCACACACCCGGCGTGAGTTTAAGCCACCGGGTCCGGGACTCTAACCGCGGTCGGCTACATGGGAGTTCAGTGACATAACCATTACACCAACTGCTGGTCCCATGGATTTTTGTTATTCTGGTAAATGTGTAGTAGTAACTCATTATTGCATTTTCTTAATGATATATCATGTGGAGAATCTTTTATGATTATTTGCTGTCTATCTTTTTTAATGAGGTATCCCTTTAGGTCTTTGGCCTATTGTTTGATGGAGTTTTTTGTTTTCTTATAGTTGAGTTTTTTCATAGAGAGAGATCTTTGCTATAGGGCACATGCACTCACCGGAGAGGCAGAGAGAGACAGAAAGTGGGAAATCACTCCCCCCCGCCGCCCCCCATAGGGAATGGCCATGCTGCAATCCCTTCTCCTCCATTCTCTCAGGATTTTGGATATGCATGCACACACCCCTGGCGTGAGTTTTAAGCTGCCGGATCTGGGACTCAAACTGCAGTTGACTACATGGGAGTCCAGTGTTATAACCATTATGCCATCTGCTGGCCTCTCAGAGTTGAGTTCTAAGAGTTCTTTATATAGTATATATGAGAGTCCTTTTTCGTATATGTCTTTTGCACATGTTTTATTCCTGGCCATGGCTTGGCACCTGGCTTTTATTCTTTTGACAGTATATTTTGCAGAGCAGAAATTTTACATTTTAATCAAGCTGAAATCACTGACTTCACTGATAACAGGTTATTATTATTATTTTTTTTATGAAATGTGCCTTTGGTATCATATCTAATGTTATCACCAAAACCAGGGTCGTCTAGATTTTTCTCTCCTTATCTTCTAGAAGTTTTATAGTTTCGTATTTAACCTTCATTCTTGAGATCCATTTGTAGTTCGTTTTTAGGGAAGGTGTAAGATCTGTGTTTACATTCATTTCGTTGCCATTGTGGTTGTTTGTGGATGTTCAGTTATTCCTGCACCATTTGTTGATGACGCTACACGGCCATCTTTTCTCCGTTGTCCTGCCTTTGCTCCTTGGTCAAAGAGCAGTTAGTTGTAGCCATATGGATCTATTTCTGGGCTTTCCGTTCTGTTCCATTGATTTTTTTTTTTCTTAAGAGAGATTTTTGCTAGAAGGTGCGCACACTTGCCAGAGAGACAGAGAGACAGAAAGTGAGAAATCCCTACCCCCCAAGGGGGATGGCCATGCCGCAGTCCCTTCTCCTCTAATCTCAGGATTTTGGGGACGGACGCACATGCATCTGGCGTGAGTTTTAAGCTGCTGGGTCTGGGATGCAAACTGCGGTTGGTCATGTGGGTGGGAATCCAGGGACATAACTGCTACCGCATCTGCTAGTCCCTATTTGTTCTTTTGCTAATAGCACATTGACTTTTCCTTTTTTTTTTTTTTTAATAATTAATTAATTAATTATTGTTTGTAGTTTGATCATCGAGAGACAGAGACAGAGAGAGGGAAAGTGAGAAAGCAAGCTACCAGGTCGGGAACTCCCAGTCAGCCATGTGGGAGTTCAGTGCCTGAACTGCCTCCCCTCCGGCCAGCCCCCGTAACACACTGTCTTGATTCTAGTAGTTGAATAGTGAGTCTTGAAAGCAGGTGCCCTCCAGTCCTCCTGCTTTGTTTTTTCCTTTTGGTTTTGTATGGGCTATGCCTCTCAATATAAACTGGGAAGTCAGTCTATTGATAGCCACAAAATAAGTTACTTTAGACTTAAATTAGAATTATTTTTTTTTGAGAGGTTTTTTTTTTTTTCTTCCTATAGGGTGCTTGCCAGAAAGACAGAGAGAGAGACAGAAAGTGAGAAAACCCCCCCCACCCCCCCCCCGGGGGGGATGGCCACGCCACAGTCCCTTCTCCTCCATTCTCCTCTCGGGATCTTGGGCACGCACGCACACGCGCCTGGCATGAGTTTAAGCCACCGGGTCCGGGACTCGAACCACGGTCGACTACATGGGAGTCCAGCGACATAGCCATTGCGCTAACTGCTGGTCCCCCAAATTAGAATTACATTGAATCTATAGATCAGTTCGGCAAGAACTGACATTTTGGCAGTATTGTGTCTTCCTATCCATAAAGATATCTCTATTTTATGTAGTTCTATTTAATATATTAGTACTTCATGAGAACTTTGTAATTTTTCTCTTATAGATCTCGTACAAGAAAAAGGAAAAATGGTACTCCCCCCCCCTTTTTTTTATAAATAATTGCCAGAGGTTGACTGCACTTGCCAGAGACAGAGGAGGAAAGCACCCCCCAATGGGGCCCATCTTGTCAGAATTTCGGCACAAGTGCATACACACACCGGCTTCTTTTTCAAGCCATCAGGGCCAGAATTTAAGCCACAGTCAGCCATGTGGGATCTGGCTCCCCTAACCAGTAGGCTATGAGCTAGCCCAGCCTTTGCTTTATCACAGTCATGTCTGTTCTTTCTCCTCGTCTTATTGTGTTCTAATCCTGCAGTTAGTTTTTAGTGTAGATAATGCTTGAACGTTTACATGAAGATTAAGGAGTGGGGACTAGCTGGCATGGTGGTTAAGACGCTGGACGCCCACCTGGCCAACTGTGATTTGAATCTTGCACCTGGTGGCTTGAAACTCACGCAGGGCACATGTGCGTGCGTGCCCAAAATGCTGAGAGAAGAATGGAGAAGGGACTGCAACGTGGCTTCCCCACTGGGGGATGATCTCTCACTTTCCCTCTGTTTCTCTCCAGTGAGCGCCCATGGCAAAAACGTAAAAAAAAAACAAAAACAAAAAACAAACAAAAAAAACTAAGGAATGAAATTGATGTAGATGATAATGTTTATGTTGTCTTTAAAATAATGAACCTGGGGAACCAGCAGTTAGTGTAATGGCTATGTCGCTGGACTCCCACGTAGTCGACCGCGGTTCACGTCCGGACCCGGTGGCTTAAAACTCACGCCGGGCGCGTGTGCGTGCGTGCCCAAGATCCTGAGAGGAGAATGGAGGAGAAGGGATTGCGGCGTGACCATCCCCCCTGGGGGGGTGATTTCTCGCTTTCTGTCTCTTTGTCTCTCTCTGTCTGGCGAGCGCACGCGCCCTATAGTGAAAACCTCTCCAAAAAATAAAATAAAATAAAATAAAATAAAATAAAATAAGATAAAATAAAATAAAATAATGAACCTGCAGACTGAAATGTTTTCATGTGTGTTTTGCTGTTTTTTAGGAGTGGCAGAATTCTATTCAGAAGAATGCAGGCCTTGCGTTCATCGAACTCGTCAACGAGGGGAGGTAATGTGTTTTACGTCCGTTTACATTTTGCTTTAAAATTCTGTCTTTTCCATATAGGAACAGATATTTCGAGGTTTTGTGTGTATTATTTTTGTTGTTAGTGATGTAGGGGTGCTCTCATACCTTATTAGAAACACATCAGTATTTAACCATTTTATCATTTTCTTCATGGTTCCTTGCTGTTGATAAGGTTCTGGTTTTTATTTTTCAGTTACGTGAGACAAAGTTTGGCAAAACTAAACTAATGATTTCATTTGCAGATATCAAGAAACGCCATGCTTATTTGGACTTCCTATAAAGTTATGTTTGTAGTGCCAACATTTAGACGTAGTTCTTTTTATTATCTCTCTTCAATCTCAGGCTGGCTTTAAGAGAGGGGAAAACAATTTTGTTCTGTTTGATACGGAGCAAAGTGGGGGAGGAGGGAATACGTAGGTATGGTTTCTACGTAACAAGCAGAAACCGAGAACTTAAAGAAAATTCAGTTGTAGGAAAAAGAAAGTGTAGAGATGAAAAGAGAGATAAAAGGGGGGAAAAGGAACTTAAGAGAGCAAAAGGATTAAAAGGTAAATTGTGGAAATGAAGAGCGGACCGCTTTGTGTTTGTTTTGTGATGGGCAATTTTGCTTTCATGGAACTGAAGACCCGACTGCCCTTGGAAGGAGGATTCTGAGCAAATTGGGAAAGTCGAGATGCATTTTTGCATAGAAAAATAATGACTTTCCTGACGACCTAATGCATTTAATGGATAAGGCAATATAACCTTACACTTAAAGAGTGATGCTTTACAGGGGACCAGCAGTTAGCGTGATGGCTATGTCACTGGACTCCTACGTAGTCGACCGTGGTTCGAGTCTGGGACCCGGTGGCTTAAACTCACACTGGGCGCATGCGCGTGCGTGCCCAAGATCCCGAGAGGAGAATGGAGGAGAAGGGATTGCAGCGTGGCCATCCCCCCTGGGGGTTACTTCTCGCTTTCTATCTCTCTGTCTCTCTCTGTCTGGCGAGCACACGCGCCGTATAGCAAAAACCTCTTCAAAAAAAAAGAAAAAAAAAAAAAAAAGAGTGATGCTTTGCAGGTAGCCTGGAGTTTAAGCTCCAGCTTTGATGTTTGGCAGACACTTCTTCCCGAGCCTCAGCTTCCTCATTTGTTCACTCAGCCAATATTTATTACATACTCACCATGTTCCAAGAATCGTTCTTGATGCTGAAGACACAGCAGTAAACAAAGCAGATAAAGAGCCTTTTCTGTGTGTATCTTACATTTGAACAGGCTGTGGCAGATTATGAATAACAAACAAAACAAACAGCTAGGTTATATAACGTGTGCACAGTGGAGTGGACTGTGGGAAACGGCAGTGTGGAGCAGGGGAGAGGGATGAGGCCTTGAGAAATAAAGGGTCTGCAAGGTTTGTAGTTTGATAGAACGGTCAGATTGACTCCTCAGGAAGGGGTTATTTGAACAAGCTCCTGACACATCCAAGATTGTAACCATAACGGCATATGAGGCAAAGCATTCTGGGTCTGGGGACACCCAGTGTTCAGGTAAGAGCTTCTCTGGTGTATTTGAGAAGGCATGCTTTGATACGGAATAATTTAAATCTTTTATGTTGTTCTTTTAAAAACATTTTTGGTTATCTTAGTTCCTTTCTATTTTCTCATAAGTTTTGGGTCATTTCTGCAAAAGTCTGATAAGATTGCATTGACTTTATAGACTCATTTTACCATAATAGGCACTTAAAAAATTTTTTTTTTAGGTTTTTGTCACAGGGCACATGTATTCACTGGAGAGAGACAGAGAAAGTGAGAGGGAAACTGAGAAATCACCCACCGGGGCATGACCACGCTGCAGTCCCTTCTCTATCCTCCTCCTAGGATTTTGGGCTTGCATGTACAGCTGCCCAGTGCAATTGATTGATTTCCTTCCTTCCTTCCTTCCTTCCTTCCTTCCTTCCTTCCTTCCTTCCTTTCTTCTTTCCTTCCTAAAGAATCATTTATTTATTTAATTTTGTTATTATTATTATTTTTTAATTTGACCAGAGAGAGAAAACAGGAACATGAAAAAGCAAGCCACCAGGTCCAGGACTCAAACTGCAGTCAGCCACGTGGGAATTCAGCACCTTAACCACCAATCATCTGCCTGCCCCGCCTGGCATGATTTTCAGGATGCCAGGTCTAGGACTTGAGCTGTAGTTGGCCATTGGAGAGTCCAGCACTATAACCAGTCTGCCACCTGCTAGCCTCCATTATAGGCATTTTAATATTAGGTTATCTGGAAAGTCAGGATGTATTTTTCTATGCAAAAATGCGTTATGACTTTTCCAACAACCCACTAATTTTGAAGCTTTTAATACATGAAGGGAATGTTGCTCTGTTTATTTAGATATCCTTTAACGTATCAGCAAAGTTTTCAGTGTATAAGTAATGCATTTCTTTAACAATTTTTATTTGTATATATTTAATACTTTTTGAAACTACTGTGAATGTAATTACTTGCTTAATTTCATTTTCAGATTATTCATTACTAGTACATAAAAGTGCGATCAATTTTGTATATTGTTCCTATATTCTGCAACCTTACTAAATTTTCATTTTTTTTTTTTGTTTTTGTTTTGTTTTTTAGATTCATTAGGGTCCCCGCTCTTCCCCCCACCCCTTTGACCAGAGGGCCCATGTGCCTGGCAGAGACAGAGAGAGGGAGAGGAGAAAGCACCTTCTTGGGGGAATAGTCACACCCACGTTCCTTCTCCAGTTCCCCCTGGAATTTTGGAAATTGGGTGGACATTCACACATACTTGGCATGTTTCTGAAGGCACCAGGTTCAGGACTCCGGACCACATGTCTGGTCATTTGGGATCTGGCTGTCTTAACCACTAAGCCACAGAGCTGGCTGGATTCCTTAGCATTTTCTACATAGTAGTTATGTGGACAGTGATGGCTTTACTATTTTCTTTCCAGTTGGATTTCTTTCATTGCTTTTCCTTGCCTTATTACACTGGTTCAGACCACCAGTATGATACTAAGTAGTAGTGATAACAGTGAACATTTTTGCCTAGTTCCTGATTTTAGTGAAAAGAGTTAGATTTTTGTGACTGTTAAGTATTATGTTAGCCAAAGGCCCTTCGTAGATCCCCTTTATCAAGTTGAGGAAGTTCTTTTCTATTCCTAGTTATGAAAGGTTTTATTATGAACAAATGCTGGATTTTGACAAATGCTTCCTTTTTTGTCTGTTGAGATGATCATATGGATTTTTTTTTCTGAGAGGTTTTTGCTATAGGGCGCGTGCGC
The DNA here is from genome assembly GCA_026018925.1 of Tupaia tana. Taxonomy (NCBI): domain Eukaryota; kingdom Metazoa; phylum Chordata; class Mammalia; order Scandentia; family Tupaiidae; genus Tupaia; species Tupaia tana. Next base: position 5,937,907 of record JAKSZU010000021.1, read on the forward strand.
TCGCCAGAGACAGAGAGACATAGAGAGATAGAAAGCGAGAAATCACCCCCCGGGGGGATGGCCACGCCTCAACCCTTTCTCCTCCATTCTCCTCTTGGGATCTTGGGCATGCATGCATGTGTACCCGGTGTGAGTTTAAGCCACTGGGTCTGGGACTCGAACCATGTTCGGCTACATGGGAGTCCAGTGACATAGCCATTACGCTAACTGCTGGTCCCGGATTTTGTTTTTTTAATTAATATGGCAGAGTATATCCATTGATATTTCAATATTCAACTTTATATTTCTGATATGAATCTCACTTGGTCATAGTATATAATCCTTTTAGTATGTTGAAGAATTCAGCTGATAATTTGTTAAAGAGTTTTGCATCTATTTTTATGACCACACTGGGCTGTAGTTTCTTTGAGATTTATGAGTCTGTCTTTGGTATGAGGGTAATTCTGGACTCGTAGAATTAGTTGTGAATTGCTCTCTCCTTTTCTTCTTGTGGGAAGAGTTTGTGAAGGATCAGTAGTAATTACTTATTTAAATATTGTATAGAATTTACCAGTAAAGCCAACTGAGAGTGGGTTTTTCTTTTTGGTAAGATTTTAGACTAATTCAGTTACTTTGTTATTGGTCTATTCATATTTTCTGTTACTTTTTGAGTAATGAAAATTTGTATCTCTAGTCATTCATACACTTAATCTAAGTTTTTTATTGTGTGGTGGAGCTGTTCCTAATAATCCCTTGTAGCCTTTTTAATTTTTGTAGGAATTAATTGAAATTGCCTTTCATCCCTGATAATGTATTTTCCCTTCCTCGTAAGTCTGGGTATTTTATTTTGTTGTTTTTGTGGTTGGTTAGTTGTTTTTAATCCCTGATTTTGGTCATTTGTATTTTTCTTGGTAAAGTATGGCTCTTTTATTTTTAGTGCTGTTTAAAACCAACTCTTTTATATAGGTTTTTTCATTGTTCTGTGTTTCTTTTTTTAAATTTTAAAAATTTGCCTGCAGGCCTGTGTGCTCACCAGAGGGAGGGAGAGAGAGAGAGAGAGAGAGAGAGAGAGAGAGAGAGAGGTAGAGGTAGAGAGGGAAAGGAAGAAAGCACCCCTCCCCTCCCCTCCACAGGGCACGGTCACACAGCAGTCCCATCTCCGGTTCTCCTCTGAAGTTCTGTGTTGACTTATATCTATTGATTTTTAAAAGTTACTTGCCTGGGCTTTATTTGCAGAATTTATCACTCCCCTGGCATATGGCTGATAATGTAGCTACTCAATTAAAATACGTTTCTATTTTCTCTTTCTTAGCCTTGCTTTTTAGAGGTCACTTTTGCATCTCCCTAGCTTAAACATCATCCAGTTACTGGTCAGAGGACTCAATAAAACCTATTTTATTTTTTGTTTTTGCACTCTTTTTCTATAGGGCACATGTACTCACTAGAGAAATAAAGATAGAAGGTGGGGGAGAAGGTAAGAACTCACCTCCCAGGGAGGATGGTCACACTGTGATCTCGTCTCTGTTCTCTTGGGATTTTAGTCACACATGCACATGTACCCGGTGTGCTTTTGCAAGCCTCTGGGTCTGGCTCGAGCCACAGTGTCTGCTATATGGGATCCAGCCGCCTTGACGATTGCACCACCTGGCTGGACTGCCGAGAACTCTTGACCAGGTGTGATTGGCAGATCCATGGTGTGTTTAGTGAACATTCCAGTTGTGAGCAGTTTTCACATCTGTCTGGGTTTTACTTCCCCTTGGAAATCCCTCTGATCTGGACTGGGTGCCCCTTGGAAATCCCTCTGATCTGGACTGGGTGCGTGCTCAGGTGCCCAGACATCAGCCATGGGCGGGAGTGTTATTAAGTCCCTCAGTGACTGTCTTGTTGGCCTACTCTCCCTCTCGAGTTTCCGGGTTGTTCTCTGTCTCCTGCTCACCCCAACTGCAGCTGTCATCATGGTGTAGGAGTGCTCTAGAGGCTGTCCCTGCCTTCTTCTTGGCATGTATTTTCTGCCGTCTCTTCCATATCGAATCAGCCACCCCTGGCAGTGAAGGCGCTTGTTCCCAGCTGGCCACAGTCCCGGCCTGGGCGGGAGGGTGGAGGGCATTCTCGCCAGCGTTGCCACAGGTTCATCTGTCTTCTTCGGAATGTGAGAGATGTTAGTGGGTAAGATTCTTAACAACTCTACTGTTGGCCTTTGGTTAATTTTTAGAACCTAGAAATGACCGTTATCATCCACTTTTGTACCTGTTTTTGGGAGAGGGTTGTTGATGTCTTCGTTGAGGTGAAGGATCCATCCACGGGTCTTAACATGTCTGGTTCCTTCTCATTGAAGCCCCAGGCCACAAATCACCTCAGAAAAGTCTTTCCTGAAACCTCTTATCTGGGTCACTTTTACCTCATTCCTTTATATCTCTTGTTCCCTTCTGATGTTTATCTTTGTTGTCTATCTTCTCCTGGAAAATGTGTGTTCTGTGAGGACAATTCCCTGGTCTCTGTTTATGGTTGTGTCCCTGGCTGCTGGAGAAGTGCCTGGCCAATTTGGGGACTATCTGTGTTTAATTGATTACATATTTCCTTTGTAAACTTGTTTTGATTTTTTAAAAAATTTTTTGAGTTATTGATTTTTTTCATGTAAGTACTATTCCATTTTCAAAGTAAATTAATTTTATAGAAGGAATTTTGAAAATAACCAAATGACATTTTGGGGGAGTCATTTTTTTTTAACCAAGATAAAATATGCATAATGAAATAATTACACTTAAATAAATGATTTACATTTAAAGAAATGATTTACATTTTGTCCAGAAATAGATTCTAATTTTTAAATATGTTTTTCCAGAATTGCTGATTGCTGTTACTTATTGGGAAAAATCATCATTTGAATAGCTGATTTCATTTTATGGCGTCTGTCAACATAGTTTTTGTAATTCCATTCCCCTCTTTCTTCCCTGTTCTGACTGTATTCGTTAGCCTCTCCACGTTAGAGACTGGCTTCGGTACTCAGCCTATGGAGAATCCTCAGCCTTAATCTATCACCTAAGTGTTTGAAATAAACTGTGGTAGAAGAAAACTGGAGATTCATTAGTGAAGTGGTGGAAGGTAGTAGTTGAAAATTTTACTTCTCCTTACAGGGCAGAATATATTTTAAAAGATCAGTTCTGAGGTTTATTTTTCTACATCATCGGATATGGCTTTCCTTTGTGAGTTGAGGTTAGCCGAGTTGATCTGAGTGAGAAGTCGGGAGTCAGCAGCGACTAGATTCCATCCCAGGGGCAGGGGGAATAGCCGTGAGGATTTTTCTTTTTACTGCAAAGGCCAACCTTCGTTTCTTTCTTATTATGTAAGTCTGACCTGCCTGACCTCTTTTATAGAGTCGGTGCTATAAATTTGGCCCTTGATTAATGTTTTATTAGTGTAAATAACATGAAGACCTTTATAGGCACACGACAGCATAAGGTTTATCGGACTTGAAAGGTATCATTAACAAATCAATTACTTAGGCCAGGCATACATAATTGTTTCTTGGTAGCAATGTTGCCCTTAACTTACATGTTTAATAGGATTCTTTAATAAATACATTGTTTTAATAGTTTTGAGTTCAATTATTGATACCTTTCACTGAACAACATTCCATTTTAAACAGATTGGTTTTTAGAACTAAAATAATTAACAGTCCCTGACATGATCATTGGGTATATCTTTAATTTTACCAAGGGGGGAAAGTGTTCTTAAAAAAGATTTCAGTTAAAATTTTATTTTCACATTTTAGCAGCAAGTACACTGTTATTCCTGAATGATAATTTCGTTTATGGATATTCTATGATATCAAGAAGCACTATCATCTATACTTAGTTTTTCAATCTGCAATTGATCTAAAATATTTTCTCTTATTTTTGAGAGGCACAACTTTCTTTAAACAAGTACTTTAAAATTCTTTAAAGGATTGAGGGACCAGCAGTTAGCGTAATGGCTTTGTCACTGGACTCCCATGTAGTCAACCATGGTTCGCGTCCCAGACCCAGTGGCTCAAAACTCACACTGGGCGCATGTGCTTGTGTGACCAAGATCCTGAAAGGAGAATGGAGGAGAAGGGATTACGGCGTGGCTATCCCCCCTGGGGGGTGATTTCTCGCTTTCTGTCTCTCTTGTCTCTCTGGCGAGCACACGTGCCCTATAGCAAAAAACTCCCCCCCCCAAAAAAAAAGAAAAACAAAAATAAAAGGAGAAGTTGCCTTTTAGACTGTACACTATAGTATCACATTAACAGAAAATAATGTATAGTCATCACCGTTGCCTTTGACCCTCTTGAACGAAATCTGAGTGTTCAGTGGTGTACTAAATTCAGGTGTGGTAGGCTCACATTCTTATTTATATTGAGCTTCAATTGATTTATTTGTATACTTGATTTGGCATCATCTTGATAATTTTTGCTTCACCTTAAAAATTTATTGATTTGGGACCAGCGGTTAGCATAATGATTATGTTGCTGGACTACCAGATAATCGACCGCAGTTCAAGTCCCGGACCCAGCGGCTTAAACTCATGCTGTGCACATGTGCATGTGTGCACAAGATCCCGAGAGGATAATGGAGGAGAAGGGACTGCGATGTGGCCATCCCCCCTGGGGGTGATTTCTTGCTATCTGTCTCTCTCTGTCTTTCTGATGAGCCCATGCACAAAAAACAGCAAAAACCTCTTTTTTTAAAAAAAAAAAAGTTATTAATTCAAATTTGGGGCCAGCAGGTGGCATTGTAATTAAAAGCACTGGACTCCCACATGATTGACCACGATTTGAGTTCTGGATCTGGTGGCTTGCTTTCTCACTTTCTCTCTCTCTCAGTTTCTCCCTGGTCAAATTAAATATTACTACTACTAATAATAAATAAAGTTAAATAAAACAATAAAAAATAAAAAATGAGGAAAGGCAATCTGCCTTAGTAGTCTACTAGTTAATCTCATCCAGAAACACCCTCACAGACATAATAAAAGTCAAAAAGAAAAATGATGTCCAGCAGGTGGCGTGGTGGTTAAGGGCACTGGACTCCCACGTGGCTGACTGCAGTTTGAATCCCGGATCTGGCGGCTTGCTTTCTCACTTTCCTTCTCTCTCTCTCTCTTTCTCTCACTCTCACTCTCACTCTGTCCCTCTCTGGTCAAATGAAAATAAATAAATAAAGTTAAATAAAATAATTCTTTAAAAAATAAATAACAGTAACATAACTTAATTCAAATTTAATTTAATTGAAAAATATATTTAATTCGACTAATTCCACTAACAATATTGCTTACCTTTTTTAAAAAGTGTATTTTTTCCATGAGAAAGAGAAAGATAGGAACAGAGAGACAGAGACAGGATGTGTCTCAGGTAGACTGCTGTGGCCCATATTACCCCAGCCATCACAGAGGGCCCCCTACTGCCTGCAGGCCTGGTGTTTACATTTTGAAATTCAGTTCTTTGTCAGTTAATCATGTAAGTCTTTTTTTTTTTTTTTTCATTTGGATACAGATACAGATGAGGTTTTGGTTCCATATTTTGCCTTTCTTCTTCTTCATATTACTCTTAGGCATTTTGGTGACAATACTTGCAAATAATTTAGTATCTCATTACTGGCTTTAATTTTGCTGCCCCGAATAGATCTGACTGCTAAGTTGCTTCCTTTCTTCCTGCCAGCCTGCTTGTGATCTCTTCAGGAAATGTCTTTTTAGAGCATGTTAAGCTCTTGATAGGTCAAGACAGCTGCTCTATAAGACAATGCTTAATGAAGTTTGCAGTGGTTTGTTGACGGTTCGACTCCTGTCTTAGAACTTCACTCTTTGGCTTGTGTCTCTTTGAGGGAATGATGCTTTGGATAAATATTGATTATCCTCCATACTTTTTATGTTTGCATGATCCAGTTTTTGTTATTTACCCTTGAATTCTGAAAAAAATCAGTGCAAATTTCCTATTGGTATTTTTTGTTAGAGTAAAATATCCAGGGATTCTGGAGTTTTCAGTCATTCTTGTGACCAATTAAATTTTATTTTTACTTTCTCCTCCTTTTTCTTTTCTTTTTTTTAAAAGAATTATTTTATTTAAGTTTATTTATTTATTTTAATTTGACCAGAGATTGGGGGGAGAGAGAGAGACAGAGAGAGACAGAGAGAAAGTGAGAAAGCAAGCTGCTAGGTCCGGGACTCGAACTGTGGTGAGCCACATGGGAGTCCAGCGCCCTTAACCACCATGCCACCTGCCAGTCCCCATTTTTCTGTTTCATTTATATTTCATGAGTTCATTGGCTAATACAACCATTAAAAATCAGGGAGGTAGTGGATTATGGAACCTAGTTTAAACGTACACTATTTACTACAAATTTTAAGGTTTAAATTCTCCTCTTGAATTTTGTAATTTGTTAAATGCGTAAGTAATTAAACTGGCCCAGAATGATAGAATGACGGTATTGGGTTTCGTTGACTAGAAATACATTTTGAGAACCCGTCAAGTCTCCGAGGAGTTTATTCGTCAGTCTGCCCTTGTGACTCTTTCCTGCACCCCTGGAAAGCACAGGGGGCAGCTTATCCCACACACTCTTGGTGCCTGGCTTAGTTTTTCTCTAGGGATCCTCAGCATCTGCTTATTACAGCGATAACTCAGACTTGTATCTGAATATGCAAATGCCCTCAGAAAAGACACAGCGTTTCTAGAACTCATACACTTGTCTGTCTCTTCAAAATCCAACTGCATGGGTTGCCTTTCTGCTTTCTGAGCATTCATTTAGCAGCTCAAGCATTTTTCTTCGGCTCTAAATAGCATCGATTACTCATGTCTGGAATGAGGGGTAGAATGAGTGGAAGGGGAAGACAGGGAAATGGGGAAGAGCGAGCTTAAAAAAGGCATTTCATGCTAGTCAGACCTTCTTGATCATTATCACTGGTTTTGGGTCTGAGTAATATTTCGCTTATTAAAAAAAGGTATTTTTTGTACTTAAATAAACACACAGTGTAGCTAGAATATATTCTTGTTTGTCCCAAGGTAAGACAAAATTTGAATTGCAGTAGAGATTATCGCCTTCAAACCCTGGAGTGCTATTTAAAGAGCTATATATTTTCTGGTTAAGATTTCAATATTGTACGCATAAAGATACTTTGTAGAAATATCCAGTTCAATATTATAAACAGTGGTTTGGCTCTGATGTTATTTGAGGGATAGAGGTCACTGTTCCAAGATTAGTTAAGTGGGGACTCTTTTTTTTTTTTGAGAGGTTTTTGCTATAGGGCTCGCCAGACTGATAGAGACAGAAAGCGAGAAATCACCCCCCAGGCGGGATGGTCACGCCGCAATCCCTTCTCCTCCATTCTCCTCTCGGGATCTTGGGCACACACGCACACGCGCCTGGTGTGAGTTTTAAGCCACCGGGTCCGGGACGTGAACCGCAGTCAACTACATGGGAGTCCAGCGACATAGCCATTACACTAACTGCTGGTCCCAAGTGGAGACTGTCTTCATCTCTGGGTCCTTCAACTCTGGATCCAATTGATAGGGAAATTGGTCTGGGTGGTTTAGAATGAGCTATGTACTGTGCTTTTTTCTTAAAGATTAGACTATTTAAATTAACCATTAGTATTTGGTGAATGTTTAATTGTTTATCAAAGAGGATTAGAATTTTCTCCCCTTAATTAGGATAAACATATGTTTCAGCTTTCTTCATTTGTTTTGAATTAATGCAGTCAGCTAGCTAAGTGTATTTTTTTCACTTTTAATTTCCTCCTTTTTTTTTTTTAGCTGCCAGAGGGCACGTGTACTCAGCAGAGACAGAGATAGAGAGGGAAGGATGGTGTTCCCCCCACCCAGTGGGATGTGGTCCTGCCACAGTTTCTCCTCCATTTCTCCATACTGTTGGGATTTGGGGTATGCATGTGCACCCCCATGTTGTTCGTTGCTGGGGCTGGGATTTGAGCCTCCATCAGCTATGTGGGATCTGCCTCCCTTAATCACTGGGGTGTGGGGCTGGCCCCTCAGTTTTAATTTTCTGGCTGGATCTCAGTTTGTCATTAATGCAACATACTTTCTTCAATGGATTTTTTTTTATGCGGGTGCTTGTTTTGGAAACTTTATATGGGATTTTATATTGCAGTCACTTTACTCTGGTTACTTTTTGTTTTAATTCATGATAGAGCACCTACATGAATGAAATTGAGGCAGAGAGAGAAAGAGAGAGAGAGAGAGAGAGAGAGAGAGAGAGAAAGGGAGGAGCACTCTTTACAGGGTCTGATCTTGCCATAATCCTTTTCCTCTACTCCTCTAGCTGGTTGAATCTGGGGGCTCTTGTGAAGCCTGGCATGTTTTGACCGACTGGGTGAGGGATGCGCGCCATGGCCACCACGTGGGTTCTGGCACTGCAGCTTGGTATGCTGCCACCTGCAGAACCATGGCCGGGCCATACTCGGGTTCCTTGTTAAGCTTGTTTTGGTCGGAGGTGTGAAACAGTAGTGTTGCCTTTGAACTGGGCCTTTTTAGTCCCTCGAAACGCGCAATTCCACTAAATTTCAGGGTTTTAAATGTCTAACAGTACAGGCTTTGTTGATTAATCTTGCTCAGCGAAGTCAAATGTATATCATTTTGGGGAAAGATTGTTTGCATGCAGAATGCCTATAGAATATTCTTATGTTCAATACACTTCTTTTTAAAGTTTATTTATTTCTTCCATGAGGGAGAAGAGGAGACACACACACACACACACACACACCCCAACAAGGTCTTGACACCAGTCTACCCCATTCTCAGCCAGCTCTCATCATGGGTGTGTGTGTGTTCCAGGTGCGTGCAGGGGTGACCATACCTTATACTACACATTACATTTCATTAGAGAGATTTTTGCTATAGGTCATGTGCGCTTGCCAGAGAGACAGAGACAGAAAGCGAGAAATCATCCCCCAGTGCAGGATGGCCATGCCATAATCCCTTCTCCTCCATTTTCCTTTCTGGATCTTGGGCACACCACATACACGCTCCTGGTGTGAGTTGTTTTTTTTTTTTTTTTTTTTTGAGAAGTTTTTGCTATAGGGCGCGTGCGCTCGCCAGACAGACAGAGAGAGACAGAGAGACAGAAAGTGAGAAATCACCCCCCGGGGGGATGGCCACACCGCAATACCTTCTCCTCCATTCTCCTCTCAGAATCTTGGGCACGCACACACATGCGCCCGGCGTGAGTTTTAAGCCACCAGATCCAGGACGCGAACTACGGTTGAGTACATGGGAGTCCAGCGACATAGCCATTATGCTAACTGCTGGTCCCTCTGGCGTGAGTTTTAAGTTGCTGGGTCTGGGACTCAAACTACAGTTGACTAAGTGGAAATCTAGTGATGTAATTATGCCATCTGCTGGTTCTTATTATTAATATTTTTAATTTGACGAAAGAGAGAGAGAGAGAGAGGAAGTAAGCCGCCAGGTCCTGGACTCAAACTGTGGTTGGCCATGTGGGAGTCCAGCACCTTTAACTATCATGCTACCTGACAGCCCCAGATCTAAACGTTATTTTTAAAAACTATAATACCTTGGAGCCAGCAGGTGGCCTGGTGGTTAAGGTGCTGGATTCCCACATGGTTGACTGCAGTTCAAGTCCTGGACCCGATAACTTCAAACTCACACAGGGCATGTGTACATGTGTGCCCCAAATCCGGAGAGGAGAATGGAGGAGAGGGAATTGCAGTGGCCATGCCCCCTCAGAGGTGATTTCTCATTTTCCTCTGTCTCTCTCCTGTGAACATATGCACCCTTTGGCAAAAACCTAAAAGGAACAACATATAAAGCAAACTCTACAATACCTTATAAATAAATGGAATCATTTACTAGATTAAGTCAGAATGAATACAGAGAAAAAGGGAGCTACATGAAGGGGAGGAGTCAAGGGAAGATAAGTTTTTTATTTTTATTTTTTGGAGAGGTTTTTGCTATAGGGCGCGTGCGCTCACCAGACAGACAGAGACAGAGAGACAGAAAGCGAGAAATCACCCCCCAGGGGGGGATGGCCTCGCCGCAATCCCTTCTCCTCCATTCTCCTCTCGGGATCTTGGGCACGCACGCACACGCGTCCAGCGTGAGTTTTAAGCCACTGGGTCCGGGACATGAACTGCGGTCGACTACGTGGGAGTCCAGCAACATAGCCATTACGCTAACTACTGGTCCCAAGGGAAGGTAACCTTTGAAAAGAGTTAAGTGAAAATAAAATGGAGACAGAGTCATTCATTTCATTCTGCAACCATGTACATCCGCCAGCTATGTGCTGGTCCATTCTCTGGGCTCGGGGGACTCAGCAGTGGACAGAAGAGACATCCTGTCCCCCTCGGGTTAATTTTATGTGGTAACTGTAGCTAATACGGAAATGCGGGAGTTAGGGCTCTGTGGGAAGGTGGGCAGTGCTATGAGAAGGTTAACCCGGTGAGGGAGGGGAACAGGTACAATCTGAGACAGAGGAGCCGGCAGTTTGGATCAGGTTGGTACGTGGGGTTGAAAGCTTGAGTTAGGTGCAACGCTGTAGGCCTTGGGGAGACAGAGGCAGGTGCAGGAATGCAGAAGATGGGGGTAATTCGCGACCAAGAAATCCTAGCTGAGTTGCTCGGGGTGTTGGTGGAGCTTTTCGCCTTCAGAGCTTTCGCTTCACTACCCTTTAGTTTCCTGTCTCTCTTTATAGGCACATTCTCTCTCTCTCTCTTTTATTTCCTTAAGGCTTTTGTCATAAGAATGTTTTGCCCGAAAGAGACAGAGAGGGAAAGTGAGATATCACCCCCCAGGAGGAATGGCCACACCACAATCCCTTCTCCATTCTCCTCATGGGATTTTGGACATGCATGCACACGCCCCCAGCATGTTTTTCAAGCTGCCAGGTCTAGGACTCGAAGCATGGTCAGCCATGTGGGAATCTAGCACGTTAACTGCCACTCCTCCTGCTGGCCCTCATTCTCTTTGTTAAGAGCTTACTCATTTTGGGGCCAGCAGGGGGCGTGGTGGTTGAGATGCAGGCGTCCCACAGGGCTGCCAAGGAATTTTTCCCTTTTCCTCTCTCTTTCTCTCGTGAGCACCTGTGCCTTGTAGCAAATTTAAAAGAATAATAATGATAAATACAATTAAATAAATAATTCTTTTTAAAAAGTTTACTCATTTATTTCCTCAGAGAGAGAGAAAGAGAGACAGAGACAGAGACAGACAGACAGACACAGTGGGAGAAGGGGGTCAGGCACTCCCTAATAGGGCCCTCACACCATGTTTCCCCCTCGGCCTGTCAGCCAGGACCATGGACACGTGTGCGCATGCCTGGCATGCCCTGGGAGACCTTGGGGTGGAACCCGGGCGTCTTGTGTGGCCTCAGCCCCGCAGCGCTGAGCTTGCTCTGTGCCTCCGTGGCTTCCGGTCCCGTCCTTGGGCGTAAGTTCCGCTGCAGCCCCGAGATGTCCTTTGATCTGGATGACGCCGGCACCTTTGGCTTCCATTCTAGCTTCTGTGATACCAGGAGCCGTTTTAAAATGCTCAGTTAGAGGTCATTATGCAAAACCAGTGTGGAGAAACAGGTTGATGTCGGGCTGTGTCATTTATATTAAATTACTGAGCTCTTGTATGTTCAGGTAGAAACAGCATCCGGGGCCTTTGCTGTTCCACTCAAGCTGGGTGCAATTTGTTGTAAACACTGTAGTCCCCCCTGGGCAAGGATACTGCTTTCTAGAAGAAGCAGGTACTACTCAGGCTACATCTCAACTGGGAAGGTACAGTTTGACCTTAAGTGTACATGGGGCCCATTAACAAATAGAAATAATAATAAAAAAATCTACTTTTTTCTTGGTCACCAGTGTATTCTCTTTCCTTTTCTTTTTCTTCTTTTTTCCTCTCTCTTTCTCTCTCTCTTTTTCTGGGAGGGGAGGGACTAGAGGGTGCGTGTGCTTGCCAGAGAGACAAAGAGACAGAAGGCAAGAAACACCTCCAAGAAGGGATAGTCATCCTGCAGTCCTTTCTCTTCCATTCTCTCCTTAGGATTTTGGGCATGCTTGCATGCACATGTGCCCAGCATGAGTTTTAAGCTGCAGGATCCAGGACTTGAACTACAGTCGACTATGTGGGAGTCCTGCGACGTAACCATTATGCCATCTGCTGGTCCTACCAGTGTGCTTTTTCTAAGGGTTTAGGCTGTGTATTCTGTGATGTTAGAACCTTATCATTCAGAGTTGTTCCTCAAGTATTTTTTTTTTCTTTCTTTTTTTGAGAGGATTTTGCTATAGGGCTCGTGTGCTTGCCAAAAAGACAGAGACAGAGAGACAGAAAGTGAGAAATCACCCCCCCAGTGGGGATGGCCACACCACAGTCCCTTCTTCTCCATTCTCCTCTGGGGATCTTGGGCACACATGCACACGCGCCCAGTGTGAGTTTAAGCCACCAGGTCCAGCACTCAAACCGCAGTTGACTACGTGGGAGTTCAGCGACATAGCCATTACGCTAACTACTGGTCCCGTTCCTCAAGTTTTAATGAAGAAAGGAGTAGAGAGAAATTAACTAAGGCTGTTTTGTGATAGTGAATCATGGACTGTATCATGTGAGAGAGGGAAAGACAGACCGACAGGGGTATGGGAGCAAGGGGCAGGTAATTAGGAGGTAGGGGTGGTTCTTCACTGTAAAGAAGAGAGCCCAGGCCAGTTGCAGTCCTGCAGTGGCCCCACAACGCGTGATTCTGAAGACTCATGGGATGGTCCCGAGGGCCCCTGTGCATGCGTGTACCTGTGATCCTGGCCGGCTGAAGCTGGGGGAGGATCATGGTGTGAGGACACTATTGAAGGTGCCCTCTCCCTTCCTTTCTCTCTCTGAGAAGAAATAAAATAATTAAAAAAAAAAAAGAATAAAGTCTATTAATTTATAGAGCTGATAGTCTGGGAAATAAGGTTTTAGTAGTACTCTTATTATTGCAGAAGTCTCTGGAAACAGTTTTTTACTCTCAGTCTTGGTTTGTGATCATTCTCTGCAGTTAATTCTACCAAAATTATGACGAGAGAAGGATTGCCAATTCAGGAACATTCCGTCCACATTCTCAAAGATTAGGGTGCACAAAAGTTGTAACTTTCCTATCAGTGGTCATATTCAGTAGCAAACAGCTGACAGTTGCTGCTGATGGGGGTCACAGCCAGCCCAGGGAAACACAGCAGTAATATTGGAAAACTCCTGGTGAAAATGCGTGTGTGTGCTTACCCAAGGTCTAGACTAGGGTAATCAGCTGTGGACAATGGGCCGTAATGTAGTTATGGGAGATGGTTGTCATCATTACTGTTATTTATTGAGCCTCCAGTGTGAATCTTTTCTAGTTGGTCACTTGATAGGGCTGTTTGTTTCCCAAGGCTGACACAAGCATTTCTTTTTTTCCTTCCTCCTTGTACTATAGGTATAAATTACACATAGTTTTTCTTCATAATATTAAAATATGTGACTCATTTTGTGCTCCGCATTTACTGATTTAATCTACTTTGCAGGAAGCCCAACATGTTGAAGCTGCTTGTCATAATTAAAACTTTAGCTTAATTTATTTCAGTTCTGTGTTTGAACAAATAGTTTGCACAATTGTTAGATAAAATTGCAATGGCTAAATAGACTATAATTTGCATACTTAGAAAAATAAGCATATAGATGGGAAAAAATTGGTCCCTTAGAAAAGCAAAGAATTGGGACCAGCAGTTAGCGTAATGGCTATGTCGCTGGACTCCCACGTGTCGACCGCGGTTCGAGTCCCGGACCTGGTGACTTAAACTCACGCTGGGCGCGTGTGCGTGCGTGCCCAAGATCCCGAGAGGAGAATGGAGGAGAAGGGATTGCGGCGTGGCCATCCCCCCTGGGGGGTGATTTCCTGCTTTCTGTCTCTCTGTCTCTCTCTGTCTGTCTGGCGAGCGCACGCGCCCTATAGCAGAAACCTCTCCAAAAAAAGAAAAAGAAAAAAAAAAAAAAAGAAAAGCAAAGAATTCATTTAGGAACTTACTATAGTAGTTCAATTTGTGGTGTGATTATTATAGTTTCCTTAGGAAAGGACAGATCATATTTGTGTGTATATTTGATAGATGGGGGAGGTATGTAGTTAGGACATACTACTTTAAAAATATTTTGCAAATTGTGAAGGAACAAGTATCTTTGTCTCCCTTTTTATATGAACGTATTATTAAAATACTATATATGGATGCTAATTAATAATATTTTTAAATAAGTAAGATTAAATAGTAATTTTTTTGTACAGATTTTTGCTATACAGTGCATGCACTTGTGGGAGAGACAGAGAGTTAGAAAGTGAGAAATCACCCCCACAGGGGATGGCCATAATCCCTCCTCTGTTCTCCTCTTTGTTTTTGGGGCACACATGGACACGTGCCCGGCGTAGGTTTAAGTTACTGGGTCCGGGACTCAAACTGCAGTCAACTATGTGGGAGTCCAGCAACATAACCATTATGCCATCTGCTGGTCCCTAGATGGTAATCATTTTTTATTATATAGTGAAAATATTTTACTTATATTTGTAAGTATGTTAAGTCATACCTAATTAACAATCTTTGCTGCTAATTGCTTAGATAAGTTTGGATATTTGAAGATACTTGGCTTGAACTTCTTCCACAAACTATCCACATAAATAATATCCACAAATAATGACTGTGGCCTACTGAATAGTACTACTGGCTTAGATGCTCTGGCTGATCGAAAAGGAAGTAAAAGATGTACTTTCTCAGTGAATCGTGGTCTGATTGCAGAATAGAGTACTATACGTAGAATTCTAGTAGAATTTTTGTAAGCAACTGTGTAAACAAGTATATGTTTTATAAACAGTAAGCATTAGGTTTAAGATTGACATCAAATAAAGGTCTTTGTGGGACAGAATGGCAGCATATTCCTTAGTAAAAAGAATTGAATTCAATCTTAAAGGATCAAGCTGTATAGGGACCAGCAGTTAGCGCAGTGGCTATGTCACAGGACTCCCATGTAGTCGACCGTGGTTCGCGTCCAGGACCTGGTGGCTTAAAACTCACGCTGGACGCATGTGCGTGCGTGCCCAAGATCCTGAGAGGAGAACGGAGGAGACGGGATTGCAACGTGGCCATCCCCCCTCGGGGGGTGATTTCTCACTTTCTATCTCTCTGTCTGTCTCTGTCTGGTGAGCGCACACGCCCTATAGCAAAAAAAAGAAAAAAAAAAAGAATCAAGCTGTATATATAAAGAAAGGACAAAAAGAAAAGACTAAGTAGATTAAGAGTGGTATGGCCCTCATTTTCTATCATCCTTTTAGTACCTATTTATTTATTTATTTATTTAATTTTTTTGAGAGGTTTTTGCTATAGGGTGCGTGCGCTCGCCAGACAGAGAGAGACAGAGAGATAGAAAGCGAGAAATCACCCCCCAGGGGGGATGGCCACGCCGCAATCCCTTCTCCTCCATTCTCCTCTCGGGATCTTGGGCACGTACACACACGCGCCCGGCGTGAGTTTAAGCCACCGGGTCCGGGACTCGAACCGCGGTCGACTACGTGGGAGTCCAGCGACATAGCCATTACGCTAACTGCTGGTCCCAGTACCTATTTATTGATCGATTGTATTCCATGTGCCAGATACTGTTTTGGCGTCTGAAGATAGAGTTGTGAATAATTCTGTGATGTTGTGGAGGAGAGAATAAAATAAACAAATAATCATAGTAAGACAATTCAGACAGCAGTGAATGCGTAGGTGTGAGCAAAGCCTGGTAAGTTACCAGAGTAAAGAAGGGGAAGGCTTACAGGGAGGCCAGCATGGGTGCTTAGAAAAGACTTGTGAGAAGGAGACCCTTGGTTTGAAGGAAGAGAAGCAGCTACCCCTTTTGAGATAGAGGTCAAATATTTTGAGGTAAGGGAACAGCAAGATCAAAGACCTAAAGAAGGGAACGCTGTTGGGTCAGCCCAGCAGTGGCATGGTGGTTGAAGTGGCTGGCTCCCACACGGCCGACTGTACAGTTCTACTCCTGGACCTGGTGGCTTGAAAAACATCCGAGCTGTGTGAGTATGTATGCCCAAAATCCGAAGAAGAGAATGGAGAAGGGATTGCTGCATAGGCAGCCCCTTGTGGGGGTGCTTTTAAACTTTCTTCCTCTTCCTCACCCCGTGTTCCTCACAAGTGCACAAGCCCTATAGCAAATTAAAAGGGAGCAATAATTGTGTATTATTGAAACAAACTGGAGGCCAGAGAGGCTAGCGCAAAATGAGCAAGGAAGAAAGGACGATTTGGGAATGTCAGAAAAGTGTTTAATTTTTCAGATCGTGTAGGGCACTGTAAAGCTAGCTGTGTTAAAAAATTTGGATTTAATCTTGTTTGGTAAGAGTACATTGCAAAGTTTTAAACAGAAGAGGCATGATATGACTTAAGATTTTTGGTTTTTCTAGGAGGGATTGACAGTAATTTTTTATTTATTTTTAATTTTTTAAAATTTTTTTTTGAGAGGTTTTCGCTATAGGGTGCATACGCTCGCCAGACAGACAGACAGAGAGAGACAGAGAGATAGAAAGCGAGAAATCACCCCCCAGGGGGGATGGCCACATCGCAATCCTTTCTCCTCCATTCTCCTCTCGGGATCTTGGGCACACACGCACACGCGCCCGGCGCGAATTTTGAGCCACTGGGTCCGGGATGCGAACCGCAGTCGACTATGTGGGAGTCCAGCGACATAGCCATTACGCTAACTGCTGGTCCCCGTAATTTTTTAAATTAAGTATTTTTAAAAAGTGTTTTAAAAATGAATGGCAAATTAGCAATATAAAACTTGCAGTATTAAACATTTCAAGTGTATAGTTCAGTGGCACTAAATACATTTACATTGTCTTTTAAAAATACATTTATTTGTTATGTGGTGTGTGCATCATTCACAGAGAGAGAGAGAGAGAAAGTATCTCTTCAAAGGTGCATTGTCATGCTGTAATCTCATCTTCCTTTTCTCCATTCTGTTGGGATTTTTGGACACCCAAGCATAAGTATCTGGTGTGTATTCCAAGCTGCCAGGGCCAATATTCGATCTGTGGTTGGTTTTGGCAGATCTGGCTCCCTTAAGCACTAGGCTTCGTGACTGACCCTGTTTTAAAATTTTTAACTGTCATATTGCTTTACATAGCAGCTGCCATATATTCCATTCCCACCTACAGTGGACAAGGGTTCCACTTTCTCCACATCACTGTTGACACTTTTTTGGTTTGTTTTTATGTATTAGCCATCCTAATATATGCGAGGTGGTTCTCAGTATGGTTTTGATTTATATTTCCCTAATGATTAGTGACATTGCATATCTTTTCATGTGCTTATTAGGCATATCTATATCTTTTTGTAAAAATGTCTGTGCAAGTACTTTGCCCACTTTGAATTCGGTTATTTTATTCTTGTTGAGTTGTAGGGTTTTTTAAATTTAATTTTTTTTTATGTTTTACTATTAACTTCTTATCAGCTGTATTATTTGCAAATATTTTTTCCTCTTCGTAGGTTGTCTTACCAGTCTCTTGATTGTGTCTTTTGATGCACAGAAGTTATCATTCATAGTTTTATTTATCTCTCTTCTTATGTTGCCTGTGACTCTTAGTATCATATCTAAGAAATTGTTGCCAATTCCAAGGTCACAAAGCTTCTCACTGTTTTCTTCTAAGAGTTTTATATTTATAGCTTTTACATATAAGTTCTTGCATTAATTTTTATATATGCTATAAGGTGGTATGTTTGTTCATTTTGCTATTAAAAGTACTTGAGAGTGGACAATTTATAAATAATAGGAATTACTTTCGTACAGTTCTAGAGGGTGGAAAGCCACCGGTCTAGGCACAGCAGCCTCAGTCTCAGGTGGGGGTCGGTGAGGGTATGGTCTCTGCTTCCAAGATGGTGCCTTGATTCCTGTGTCCTCACTTGGCAGAAATTAGAAGGGCAACAAGGGTCAAATGCTGTGTGAAACTTCTTTTGTAAGTGCTGTTATCCCATTGAGGAGGGTGGGTTCCTCATGACCTAAGTACCTCTGGAAGGTCCTTCCTCTCAGTGTGATTGCACTGAAAATTAAGTTTCAACATGAACTGTGGAGGTGGATACAAGCACTTAAACCATAGCAGTAAGAACCTAAGTCCATTCTTAGTGGTATTCAGTTTGCCCAGGATCGGGATGTAGGATTTTAGGAGAATAAATGTCCATAAGATCAATAGAAAGGGCAAGAATGAAACAGAAAAATCAATTAAGGCATTACTAAAATATTCCATAAAAGAGGAGATCCTGGCTTAGAATGATGTGGTAGGAGTGGTGATGGATAAAAATAGACAGCTATTTGACGTGTTTCATAGTTAAAGCACTAGAACTCGCTTTCGTGAATTAGATTTGAAGGTGAGAAAACAAGAAAATCACGGATTGTTCCTAGGGTTTATTTGAATGGATTTAGGTCCTACTTACTGTGGTGGAGAAAACTGGGGCAGTGATAAGAGGAGAGGTGTTATTGGCAGTGGGTAGGCAACATCAAGAGTTCTCCTTTGGGAGACCAGCAGTTAGTGTAATGGCTATGCCGCTGGACTCCCACGTATTTGACCACGGTTCGAGTCCTGGACCCGGTGGCTTAAACTCACACCAGGTGCGGGTGCGTGCGTGCCCAAGATCCTGAGAGGAGAATGGAGGAGAAGGGATGGGGGCCTGGCCATCCTTCCTGGGGGGTGATTTCTCGCTTTCTGTCTCTATGTCTCTCTCTGTCTGTCTGGCGAGCGCACGCACCCTATAACAAAAACCTCTCCAAAAAAAAAAAAAAAAAAGAGTTCTCCTTTGGAAATGTTCCATTTGAAATGCTCATTGCATACTCAAGTGAAGATTCCAGTGGAGCAGTTGACTGTGTGAGTCAGGAATACTGCTGACTAGGAATAGGGTTAGAGATGTAGACTCAGGGATGAGGAGTATGTAGCTGAGATTTAAAGGTCATTGGACTTGATGAGGTAATTTAGAGAGAAAGGAGCACAGAACTGAGCTCTGGGACACTAAAAAATTCTTAGATAGTGCAAAGAGGGGGGCTGTAGCAAAGGGAAGCAACCCCTGGGTGCGAGGAAAACAGGAAGGTGCTATATGCTGTTGAAGAAAATCAGAAAGCAGATTTTTAAATTATGATTTCTGATTTTACAAATAATCGTACATTTTTATAGGGTACAGTAAGTTTTTTTTAACCATGTATACTGTGTATAATAATCAAACCAAAGATAGAAATAAATTAATGATGTTAAATATTTTACATTATATTGTGTGTATAATATTTGTTCTATTCATTTTTTTTTAATTTTTAAGAATCTTAAGGCATTTTTCAGAGTTGCCTTGCTGTTTGTGTATAGCCCTAACTCCCTGTGTAAGGTTGTAAACTCCCTGTGGACAGTTCTGTGCATTCTGGCATTCCTTACAGTTAGTAGCGTAGAGGTGCCTGGCAGAAATGGGGCCCGTTGAGTTTATTTTCCACGCAAGTGCTGCTGGGCCCCTAGCCATGCTCAGGCACTATTCTGGGCCAGAAGGATAAACCATATGTGGTTGGTGTAATCCAGAATAGAGGGCAGATTTGTAAATAGTGGGTTGTCAGAAAAGTCATGACGTATTTTTTCTGTTTTTCTATGCAAAAATGCATCATGACTTTTTTGACGACCCAGTACCTCATCGAGTACTAGGGGGTTTGTTCTATGCCCATTTGGTTCTTGGCAGAATTCACTTTCTTGTGTTGGATCGATGGCCCCATTTTCTTGTTAACTGTCCCTGGGAGATGCTCTGAGCTCCTGTAGCCTGTCTACTTCCTTCTCCTGTGGCCTTCTCAACATGGCGGCCTTCTTCTTCAAGGCTGGCAGAAGGATGTCTCCAGTATGCTACACAGAGCTTGGTTGTTTAGAATGACTGTCCCATCGTAGTCACCACGGGAAGTAACCTAATTAAGGAAGAAGGATCCCATTGTCTTTGCCATATTCTGTTTACTAGAAGCAAGTAACAGATTCTGCCCAGATTGCCCTCAAGGAGATGTCTCTTAAAAGGCCATGTCTTATGTATATCTATTAACATTTAAAGCTGAAAGACACTTCCGTGTGTTCTCTTACTCCAAATATAAGGAAAACTCATTCCCTTTACTTAGCTTGTCTTTATAATATAATCGGTATTGAATAGATGTTTGCCAGTATTTTAAAAGGCTGGGGGACAAAAATGTTAAAAAGATAAAGTACCCAGGAGACTTACTCACTTGTGATGTGAACGAAATGGTGTTGCCTAGATTTTTTTTTTTTTTTGAGAGATTTTCGCTATAGCGCGCATGCGCTCGCCAGACAGACAGAGAGAGACATAGAGACAGAAAGCGACAAATCACCCCCAGGGGGGCTGGTCACGCCGCAATCCCTTCTCCTCCATTCTCCTCTCGGGATCTTGGGCACGCACACACACGCTCCCGGCGTGAGTTTTAAGCCACTGGGTCTGGGACGCGAACCGTGGTCTACTACGTGGGAGTCCAGCGACATAGCCATTACGCTAACTACTGGTTCGCATGTTGCCTAGATTTTTAAGGCATTGGCTGTGAAATAAAGAGCAAAAACAAAATCTAGAAGTATTGCAGAGGAAAAATTGACAACATTTCTGATTAATTCAGGGCCTGGAGGAAGGGAGAGGAGAAAGGGAGGAGGCTAGAATAACTTGGAGGTGACTTGTTTGAGAACTGGGAAGACGGGCCATTGACGAATCGATTCAATTAATGTTTGAGTACTACAAGGCAATATATTGATGTTAAATTCATGATGTGGTTTTAGGTCTCTCGAGGGAAAACTAAGACGCACAAACCAGTATTTCACATCCACACTCTTGAAAGGCCTTGCTTTTTCTATCTGTAGGATCATGGGAAGTTATTCATTAGCAGGTTTTTAAATACACTAGGGATTGTTTAATCTGTAATGCCTAGAAGGGTACTGTTTAATAGCACTGGAAAAAATACCCTGATAATGTTACCCCCAAATCATACAAGATGTCACAATAATTTCTAAAGGGGCTGGGAGACAGTTTGGGAATTTAGAAGAGGGTCTGACAGATCTGGAGTCAAATGATCAAGTCATCAGGAAAGTCATGAAGCATTTTTGCACAGAATTACATGGAAAACTACGTCATGACTTTCTCGATGACCTAATGCAATAGTGTGTGAGATGAACGTAATAGAGATGAAAAAAGTGAGAGAAAAGTAGAAGCCTTTTTATTTTAAGGAGTTTCTGTTTTCTTTTTTTTTCTATTTCAATTTTTGCTACAGGGCACATGTGCTCGCTAGAGAGAGGCAGCGTGAGAGAGAGAAAGGAGAAAAGTGAGAAATCATTTTTAGGGGGAAGGGGGATGGCCATGCTGCAGTTCCTTTTTCCTCATCTTTACTATTGGCATTTTGGGTATGCACACACAGGTATCTGGCGTGATTCTCCAGCAGCTGGATTTGGGACTATAACCATGAAGCTGGCCACGTGAGATCCAGGGCCTTAAGCTTTGTGCCACCTGCGGGCCCTTGTTTGTCTTTCTCTCAATTATTGCTTATAATACTTCAAAGAACAGAGACATATAGGAGGATGACAAAACAAGGAAGTTATAACTTTAATTGATTTGGATTTTATTCTTTCTTTGTATACTGTTGTTATTTATTTTAAGATTACGGTGGTTTTGAATTCTAGAAGTCATTCTTATAATGATACTCAGTATTCTTTTAGATTTACCCGCATGCTCATTATTTTCATCGTTTTTTCCCTCGAGTTGCATCAGTTTGACATTTTTTTTCCCTCTGAAAAATGTGGTTTGGATAGTGATAAATTCTCTGTTTTTATTTGTGATAAAACATCCTTATTTTTCTTGCATTGGTGAGGAAACATTTTTCCTCTACTCTTTTGGATTTTTCTTCTTTGAGACCTGTGAATTAAACTGACCAAAGACAGATTAGCAGAAGGGAAGTCAGAGTTTTAGTCATATATAAGTGTGTAGGAGTTCACAGAAAAATGTGACTGAAGGAACTGGTTGTAATTTGGAGCTTACATACTACATTAATAAGGCAAGAAGGGACCAGCAGGTGGCGTGGTGGTTAAGGCGCTGGACAGTCCCACATGGCCAACCAGGGTTTGAGTCCTGAATCTGATGGCTTGCTTTCTTACTTCCTCTCTCTCTCTCTCTCACCCTCTGTCTCTCTCTGGTCAAATTAAAAAATAAATGAATGAATAAATAAAAATTAAATAATTATTAAAAAAATAAGGGAAGAAGAGGGACACACATGGAGAAACAAAAGATTTTTAGGAAAGATAAATAGCCACTTCGAAATATAGCTGGGAGGTGTTACAGTGGTTTGACAGTGTCCGCTGAGGCAGTTTCTTACCCAGGTGCTAACTTCTCATCCTGTTTTATTGGAGTCAGTCTTCCCAGGCTGTGCAACTCTCCTGGGAAGTTGAATTTTTTGGGGAGCCTCCTCCCTTTAAGGCAATTAAGGGATATTCAGGAAGACTCTTACAGTATTGTATTCTGGATCCCTTCGTTTTTATTATTGAAAGGTACTTTTTTTTTTTTTTTTTTTTTTTTGAGAGAGATTTTTGCTATAGGGTGTGTGCGCTCACCAGACAGAGAGAGAGACATAGAGACAGAAAGTGAGAAATCACCCCCCCAGGGGGGATGGTCACGCCGCAATCCCTTCTCTTCCATTCTCCTCTCGGGATCTTGGGCACGCACGCACATGCGCCTGGTGTGAGTTTTAAGCCACCGGGTCCGGGATGCGAACCGTAGTCAACTACGTGGGAGTCCAGCGACATAGCCATTACGCTAACTGCTGGTTCCCGAAAGGTACTATTTTAAAATATAGATTTCTTTTTTTAAAAAATCATTTTATTGAACTTTAATTAGTTAATTAATTAATTTAAATTTGGCCAGAGAGGGACAGAGTGAGTGAGAGACAGAGAGAGAAATGAGAAAGCAAGCTGCTGGGCCTGGGACTTGAACTTCGGTTGACCATGTGGGAGTCCAGCGCCCTTAACCGCTACACCACCTGCAGGCCCCTGAATATAGATTTCTTAGCTGCTACTTTTTTTAAGCCTTTTGAAGAGGTCATTGCATTCTATTCTGACTTCTTCCATCTGTTTTGTCTTTACATATGTTTAGAATCAGTTTTAGAATACTTTTGAAGGCAAGAAGGCATCCACCCTCCTTCTGTTTACCCTTTCTGCCTGGCTGCTATTAAGGATTTTTCTTTGACAGTTTTGCTATTATAGTATGTGCACAAGTGGGATTTTATTTTATCCTGCCTGGGGTTTTGTTACACTCTGTCCACATAAGGCTTAGTATTTTTTCCCAGTTTTAGAAGCACACTGACCATTATTTCTTTAATTATTGTACTTTTTCCCTAATTGTATGTCTGCTCCCTTTAAGTATCTCCAGTTATACTTATGTTACACTATCTTATCATGTTCTGTATTTCTGTTATTTTATCAAATTTTCATTATTTTTCTTACTATGCTGTAGTGTAGTTGACACTAATCTTTCTGTTAATTTGGCCTTTTTTAAACCTGAGTTTAATACGTTGATAAATCTATTTTTAGTTTCACTTTTTGTTTTATGGAGTAGGTCTACAGTTTCTTTTCTCTACTGGAATTCTTTATTATACAGTCTATTGTCCTAAACATATTAATGTCCTTCCCTCCTTCCTCTTAGTGGTGGAGGGCATGCGCACTTGCCAGAGACAGAGACAGAGGAAAAGCATTGCCAAGGGGGTGCGGTCACACAGCAGTCTCCTCTTGACTTCTTTTTTTTTTTTTTTCTTTTTTTGGAGAGGTTTTTGCTATAGGGCGCGTGCGCTCGCCAGACAGACAGAGAGAGACAGAGAGATAGAAAGCAGGAAATCACCCCTCAGGGGGGATGGCCACACCGCAATCCCTTCTCCTCCATTCTCCTCTCGGGATCTTGGGCACGCACGCACACGCGCCCAGCGTGAGTTTAAGCCGCTGGGTCCGGGACTCGAACCGCGGTCGACTACGTGGGAGTCCAGCGACATAGCCATTACGCCAACTGCTGGTCCCTCCTCTTGACTTCTTGATCCTGTTGGGATTTTGGATATACACACATGTGTAGTTGGCATAACTTTCAAGCCACTGGGGCCAGAGTTTGAACCACGGTTGGCCATGTGGAATCTGCCTTAACTGTTATACCACAGGGCCAGCCCACATATTAACTACATTTATTTAACTATCTAAGTATGAAATATAGCTGCTTTGACTTTCCACAAGTCAGTTTCTATATTTTTTTTAATTTGGTGTTGTGTCTTATGTTTGTTAAATGGTAATTGGATGTTGGAAATTGTGTTTTAAAATTACAGGGGTAAAAGGCCTGGCAGGTGGCATGGTGGTTGAGGGTACCGGACTTCCACATGGCCAACCACAGTTCGAGTCTCAGACCTGGCAGCTTGCTTTCTCATTTTTTTCTCTTTCTCTCTTTCACTCTGTCCCAATCTGGTCAAATTAAATTTAAATAAAATAATTCTTTAAAAAAATTACAAAGGTCAGACCAGCAGATGGTGCAGTGGTTATATTGCTGGACTCCCACATAGTTGACCATGGTTCAAGTCCTGGAGCTGATGGCTTAAAACTCACACCGGGCGTGTGTATGTACATGCATGCCCAAGATCCTGAGAAAAGAATAGAGTGGAAGGGACTGGGGCATGGCTATTTCCCTAGGGGTGGGGGGATTTCTTGCTTCTGTCTGTCTTTCTCTGTCTCTCTAGTGAGCACATATGCCCTATAGTAAAAATCTCTCTTAAAAAAAAGAAATTACGGGACCAGCAGATGGCATAATGATTACGTCACTGGACTCCCATGTAGTTGACCGCCTTTTGAGTCTTGGATCTGGCAGCTTAAAACTCACACCGGGCTCATATGAGTGCATGTCCAAGATCCTGAGAGGTGAATGGAGGAGAAGGTATTGCAGTGTGGCCATCACCCTTAGGGGGTGATTTCTCACTTTCTGTCTCTTTGTTTCTATAGCGAGCGCATGTACCCTATAGCAAAAATCTCTCTAAAAAATTAGAAGGGTAAATTTAAGTCTCTGTGTGTTGTCTTCCTCTAGAGAGCACTTCCCTTTGATTTCTGATTAGCAGTTAGAGTGAATTGCATTACTTAGGGGCTGAGGTGGTTCAAGGCTATATATTCTTAGTCTTTGTGAGTTTTCCTGTTTCCAATTTGTCTTATCCTGGCTTCTAGCCCTTCTGAGGTCCTCTGACAGTTGAGGGTTTCACTGTGGCCCTCCTCCATTGTTAAGTTTTTTCCTCCCACCTGACAGCTCTGCCTGGCTTCTTGAGTACCAGTTACTTAGTCTAGATATAAATCTCCAGAATGTGGTTTGAAGGGCGGAGGTTGAGGCATGGTCTGCCTCCTACTTCCTAGAGTGTACCTGGATTCCTGCTAACGGCCTGGGTAGTCTCCCAGGACTCTTCCACCTTGACAGATTGGAGACCTCAGTTGTTGTCTTTTGGTCTGTGAGCGCTGACCTCTCCGTTTAGCTTCCCTGTCTACTGGTGAGCAGCCACTGCTGCAATAAGCAGATAATACTGCATGCTTCCATGTGCTTTCCTGTCTACACCTGTACGGGTGGTTGCATCGGTAACTTAACACTTTTAAAAAGGTTAAAGCAACTCTAATCAAGCATTTAAAAAATTATTTTATTTCATTTCCCTCCCTCTTACCCTCCCTCCCTCCTTCCCTTCCTCTTTATCTCCCTTCTCTCCTCCCCTCCCCTCCCCTCCTCTCCTTTTTTCTTTTCTATTTTACCAGAGAGGGACAGAGTATGTCCTCTGTCCAGACTATGTGAGAGAGAGGGAAAGTGAGAAAACAAGCCACCAGGTCCAGGACTCAAAACGTGGTTGGCTATGTGGTAGCCCAGTGCCCTTAACCACCACGCCACTTGCTGGTCCCTAGTCCAGCATTTTTAGTGGCTTTTGTTGGATGGCTAGTCTGATAGAAGCTAATCTACTCTTGTCAGAAGAATAGCCTTTTGCTGTTACATTCTTCAGTTAGTGTGAAATAATGGGATTTCTTAGTGTATGATGTCAGAAGAGAAAAACCTTTCCTTCTCCTCAAAAATAACACTGTATACCTCTTCTGAGCAGTGAATAATCATATGTGCTGTGTTTGTATACATATATTCATTTGGCAATTCTCATCTCTTACAGGTTGCTTAGCCAAACAATGAAGGATCATCTCGTAAGAGTAGCAAATGAAGCTGAATTTATCCTGAGCAGACAGAGAGCAGAGGATATTCATAGACATGCAGAATTTGAGGTAGGTTACACGTGTGGTTCGTGTGAGGAAATTAGTCTTTTATTGGTACTCACAGGAAACTCTCCAGGGGAAATGGCAGTGTGGTCCAGGAAGACTAGGTGAGTAATAAAGAATAGAGGTTTATTTGGCTTACAGTTCTGGTGGCTGGAAACTCTAAGGACATGTGACTGGCAATCTGACCAGCCTCTGGTGCTGCTCCACAACATGGCCAAGACAAGGCAAGTCTACCGGTATGTACAGGAAGAGAGAGAAGAAGGAGAAGAACATAGAATTTTCCACTTCTTCTTTTGTCTCTTCCACATTCTCAGCTGATGGGATGGTACCTGCCCACATTGAAGGTGGGTCTTCCTCCCTCAGTTCATTGACTGTCATGCCAATCTTGTGTGGGAAGGTGCCCACCCACATCGAATGAGGGTCTTACTGTTAAACATCTTACCACTTCCCAGTGTTATCATATTAGGGACCAAATTTCCACACTTGAACTCTTTGGGAACAAATTGATACCTACTATCACTGTTATTATTTTATGTAAGTTTTGATGTTCTTGTAAAGGCAAGCCATAATTAATATAAATGTTTAAAAAGAGGGCGTATGATTATTTTAAACTCCTAATGCTATTATCTAGGAAAATCTAACCGATTCTTAAATATTTTTCTTTGAGAATTAATAAAGGAATTGGTGAGATTAGTGAGTACAAGATAAATATGCAACGATTTAGTAACTGTTTACTCCTTGGCAAAAAGTATAGAATCTTATTGAAAGATAAAAATAAATATAAACTGGTGAAAAGTCATTTCATTTTGGATAATATATCTTGGAGGTTTGATGTGTATGTGTGTGTGTGACAGACAGGCAGACAGACACACACAAACATACACACATACACCCTGATTATATCAGTATTTTATTTTGAAATAATTTGAAATTTACAGAAAGTCTGAAAGAATAATACAAGAACTCTTGTTCATTCTTCTCCCAGATTTTATTAATTTAAAAGTTTTAACCTCATTTTTCTGGGCACCCCTTTTTTTTCCTTTCTGAATTGGATAGTAACTTGAAGTCAGAAGATACTTTTACCTCAAAATACTTCAGTGGGAATTTCTTAGGCACATTCTCTGTCTTAATCTGGCACAGTTATCAAAGTGAAAACAATTAACGTTGGTCCAGTGGTATTGTTTAATCTACAGACATTATTTCTATCTTTCCCGTTGTTTCTCTAATGGCCTTCATAGCGAAGAGAAAAAGTATCAATGTCACAAATGTTAATTTTTGTCAATTAAGGTATTTCATTGCAGTATCCATTACTTTCCATTCCATTAGAGTAACCGTGGAATTAATTTGGATTTTAAATGTCCCCTTTAAAAAGACTTCAAACATTCAGAGACCAGATGTGGTATAATGGTTAAGGCTCTGGACTCCCACTTGGTCAACTGCAGTTCGAGTCCTGGACCCAGTGGCTTGAAACTCACTCTGGGCACATGTGCATACATGCCCAAGGTCCTGGAAGGAAAGGGGATTACGGTGTGACCAGCCCCCCGGCAGGGGGTGATTTCTTCCTTTCTATCTGTCTATCTGTCTCAGTTTCTCTAGCAAGTGCACATGCCCCATAGCAAAACTCTATCTTAAAATAATTAAAACATTTAGATATTATATATGATATTCAGACATCCAATTGTTATGGGAAAATTCATGCTTTACAATAGCCCTGAAATTTTTTTTAAAAGAGCTTAGAGGATATACTTGCCTCTAAATATTAAAACAGTGCTGTGATGGCAGATATTAAAATCTAGATGCAATAAGGATATAGGATAAAAGGGAACAGATACTTATGTTTTTAAGCTTATTTTTTAATTTAATTTTTGAGAATTTTTGCCATAAGATATGTGCGCTCACCAGAAAGAGATGGAGAGAGACAGTGAGAAGAGTGAAAAATCACCCCTTTGAGAGGATGGCCACACTGCCGTCCCTTGGGATTTTGGGTATGCACACACATGGGCCCAGTATGATTCTCAAGCCACCAGGTCCAGGAATCCAAATGTGTGGGAGAGTATGTGTGCAAGAGGGAGACAGACAGACAGAGCACCCTTGACGGGCTGGATATACGCCGCCCCGCCCCGCCACTATTTTTCCTTCTTGTTAGGATCTTGTTTTAGGTAGACCTGACTGGGAATCTGAACCTATGTTGGCCATATGGCTTCCAGCACTCCAGTGTGGTATACTACCAGCTATGCTACAGTGGCTGAGCCAATGTAGTAAATATGGTGGGAAAAAGGTGTGGAAAATTGTAAAAGTGGAACTGAGATATGTACAAAGTATAAATGTAAAAATAAACATTTATTACTACATGCAACATTAAGATAACGGAAATAATTAATATATTCATTCTACTGATAATTCTTACGAAATGACTGATATTTCTTACGGAGAGTAGACAGGTCTTCAGAAGATATAAGTAGGAAATTCGCAGAAGAACTAAGTGACCAACAAGCATATAAAATGGTCCACAAATATTCAAGGAAATATAAATGAGAGAAATTGCGATCACTTCTTTATTCTCAGATTGAGAAAAAGAGAGAGGAATGATAATGTGTACTGATAAAGGGAATAAGGGGGAAGAGACAGGCAATGCTGTTCTTTTATACTGTCAGTAGAAATGTGCACTTTTACTTTTATGGGAAAACAGTATTGTCAGATCTATTAAAATAGTCATACAGACACGTTCACATTATACACAAACACCCACCTACCCAGTAATTTGATTTTTGTATCTTTTAGGAATAAAGATAATAGCGTGTAGAAGATAGGTATACAAGGCTGTATGTTTCAGCATTATAGGTATATTTAGCGAAATAAAAAGAAATCAGGGGGTCCCGACCTAGTGGCAGGCGTGATTGACTGGATTTCATCCCTTACTGATCTTAACCCAAATATTCCTGTTGGAATCGGATGATCTTAGCAGTAGTTTTGACAACATCAGTGGTCATCTCACTAGCTATGTTTAAAAAACGACATGGAGGGGCCGGCAAGTGGCATGGTAGTTAAAGGTGCTGGACTCCCACATGGCTGACCATGGTTCGAGTCTCGAACCTGGTGGCTTGCTTTCTCACTTCCTCTCTCTCTGTCTCTCTGTCTCTCTCTGATCAAACTGGAAAATAATAATGATAATAATAATGAATAAAGTAAAATAAAATAATTCTTTAAAAAAAATGACAGGAGAACAGCAGTTAGTGTTATGGCTATGTCACTGGACTCCCACATAGTCGACCACGGTTCGAGTCCCGGACCCAGTTGCTTAAACGGACGCCGGGCGCGTGTCCGTGCGTGCCCAAGATCCCGAGAGGAGAATGGAGGAGAAGGGATTGTGGTGTGACCATCCCCCCGGGAGGGTGATTTCTCGCTTTCTGTCTCTCTGTCTCTCTCTATCTGTCTGGCGAGTGCACATGCTCTATAGCAAAAATCTCTCCAAAAAAAAGAAAAGAAAAATGACATGGACTGGATTGAACCACAGGTGCTAGTTTTGAGAAGGCCTGAGAAGATTTCACAACAGGTGCGATGTCCAGCGGACCTGTTCAGACCACAGCTGCAATGCAGCCTCAGCCACAGCAACTGGTAGGCTCAGAGTGCTTCAGGGGTAACCAGCTGGGAGGGATCTTCCCAGAGCACACTGCTGCCTTGACTGTACTTTTCTCTATTACGGTACCTACACATATCTGTATGTTTAAAACACACAGTACCCACAGCATGGGTGTTTCCTGTTCACTCATGACTGGGCTAAACCCAGAAAAACTTCCTGTCTTACTGCTTTACTAATAGTTTCTTCATCTCTCAGTGCCCTTGCAGAAAAACATATTAGACGCCAAGTAAATATTCTCCATGTGTTTTAGAGGATGATGTTCACCAAATTATTTCAGTGGTAACACACTGAAATTAATTTGGTACTTAGGATTAAAAATGTACTTCGTACTCACTGCAGTAGTTTTCAAGAATCTTTATGAGGGAACCAGCAGTTAGAGTAATGGCTCTGTCGCTGGACTCCCACGTAGTCG
The DNA here is from genome assembly GCA_026018925.1 of Tupaia tana. Lineage (NCBI taxonomy): Eukaryota > Metazoa > Chordata > Mammalia > Scandentia > Tupaiidae > Tupaia > Tupaia tana. Next base: position 5,968,226 of record JAKSZU010000021.1, read on the forward strand.
ACCGCGGTTCGCGTCCCGGACCCGGTGACTTAAAACTCACGCCAGGCGCGTATGCATGCGTGCCCAAGATCCCGAGAGGAGAATGGAGGAGAAGGGATTGCAGCGTGACCATCCCCCCTGGGGGGTGATTTCTCGCTTTCTGTCTCTATGTCTCTCTCTGTCTGTCTGTCGAGCGCACGCGCCCTATAGCAAAAACCTCTCCAAAAAAAAAGAATCTTTACGAGATAAAGATTGTACATTGGAACGAGAAGCTATGTTTCATTGTTTGTTTCTTGTTTATATGGAAAGAAACAGGCCAGCAGAAACAGGGGTTTTTAGAGTGGCTGGCTTTCCATCGCCAGCGAGGAGCCTGTGTGAATTTCATAGGAGATAATGTAATCTTTATCTTCTTTTTCACAGTAGTCTATATTTTAATAACAATAGATCAGCATCCTGTTATTAAAAGAATTAGTATTTTGGTTTCTGTACAGTGTATGTTTGTAGGATTCAGGGGTATTTATGGAGTCATCGAAATGATTTTCTGTATTTGTTTCTTTTGAATAAAAATGTGTTAGGCTGCAAAAAAATCAAGGAAGAACACGGGAAATGTTTCCTTAAACTAATTATTTTCTTAAATAGTAGGTGGTTAATAAATTATGAAAAAAGTAAAAAAGATTGATTGCTTCAGTTTTTAAAACAAAGGCTTTATTGAGGTATTCATATTATTCTTTTCAGCGTATTCATGCCATTATTTTTTACATTACATATTTCAGTGCACACCCCCTTATAGCGTCTGAGGCTGTTAATTCTCTGTGCCTTCTTTTCATGTTTTCTTTCCTCACTTCCTATTCTTTTCAGCTATTTCATTTATTTTTAAGAGAGAGATTTTTGCTCTAGGGCTCATTCTCTTGTCAGAGGGACAGAGAGTAATAGACGGAAAGTGAGAAATCACCCTCCAGGGGTGGAGTGACCGCATCGCAGTCCCTTCTCCTCCATTCTTCTCTCGGGATCTTGGACATGGACACATAAACACCTGGCGTGAGTTTTAAGCCACTGAGTTCAGGACTCAAACCGCAGTCGACTATGCAGGAGTCCAGCGACAGAGCCATTATGCCATATGCTGCTTCCCTTTTACAGTTATGTTTCAATTTTCATGTTGTTTTAACTTCTAAATTCATAGCATTATTTATTTATTTATTTGGAGAGGTTTTTGCTACAGGGCGTGTGTGCTTGGCAGAGACAGAGGGAGACAGAGAGACAGAAAGCGAGAAATCACCCCCCAGGGGGAGATGGCCACGCCACAATCCCTTCTCCTCCATTCTCCTCTCAGGATCTTGGGCATGCATGCACATGCACCTGGCATGAGTTTAAGCCACCAAGTCCGGGACTTGGACTGTGGTCGACTACGTGGGAGTTCAGTGACATAGCCATTATGCTAACTGCTGGTCCCAGCATTATGTTTTATAATAACAATTTTGACAGTACTTAGTGTTTGGTCTGCATTGATGTGAATTCAGCACTCCCCACCCCCTTTTTATTAGTCATAGCTTCTTAATTTCCAGGGTTTTTTTGAGTGTTTTTTTTTTTTTGCTATAGGGCGCGTGCACTCGCCAGAAAGAGAGAGAGAGACAGAAAGCGAGAAATCACCTCCCAGGGGGGAATGGCCATGCCACAATCCCTTCTCCTCCATTCTACTCTCAGGATCTTGGGCATGCACGTACACGCGCCTGGCGTGAGTTTAAGCCACTGGGTCCGGGACTCGAACCGCGGTCGGCTACATGGGAGTTCAGTGACACAGCCATTATGCTAACTGCTGGTCTCACATTTGTAATTTTTTAATGATGTGTATAATGATCGTATTTTGTTCTTCATTTCTTTATTTGATTCTTCAATCTCTCCCCTTATTCATTTATTCCTACCTTTTTGTGAATCATGTTTTTGTTACTTGTTCATTACAAGATAGTAATCTTGAGTACTTTCATTCAGTGAGCTGCATTATCTCTTTTGTATATTATCTCAAAGTTGTTTTTAAAAATCGGTTAGCTTGTTACTTATCTATTGGCTGATTGGTGATATGTTTGGGTAACAACCAAGCTTTCTCTCCATCGTGTTCATGCTTAGAATGCCTGGCAGCTTAGACAGACGCAATAGCTTAGAGACTTTGTCCCCTCACTGCACTGTAGGTAACGCTTCTTGTTTTTCCATTTATGAACTACGGTTCGATTTTTCCCAACATTTTGTAGCTATCATTGAGAGAAAGAAAGCTTCTTTCAGGTGGATGCAGATGATTTCATACTTGAGTTTTTCTCTCTCTTACAAGATGTTTTTACATTTCTTTCATGAGAGAGAGACACACACACAGAGACAGCACTGGCAGCCGACACTGTGACCCACCTCCAGCCTCAGCTGGCCAGCTCTCGGGCTCCTGTGTGTCAGGTGTACTCAGGGAAGTCTCCAGATGTGAACCTTGAACCTTCCCATGTGGGTCAGTGCACTGCCATTTTACCGCTGCGCTACCATCTGGCCCCTCTCACAAGATTCTGCGAAATCTTTTCTACCAAGGCCTTTCCCTCTTATCAGAGATTACAGACAGTACTCTTGGGCTTTGAATCATTTTCCCAGTCAGTATGAAGAGAAGGCTGGAGTTCTCCATCATGGAAAATCGGTCCCATTTTTCATGTCCTTGCTTCACAGATTTTTGCAGTGTAGGTTTTTTCCAGCGCCTTCAGTTAGAAGAGGAAGGAGGTAACGTCACCTGCTCAGTTCGTTTCTGTCCGTGTTCAAAGGCACTGAGGAAAAGTCTCAGAATTGTCGATTTCACCAGTATTACTTGGGGGCACGGGGCACGGTGCTCTGCACCTTCAGGCCTGGGTCCCGTCTGTTTTCCTTTCGGCAATCTGTTTCTCAATGTCTGGTGCTTTTTGGCATGTTCTTTATGTTGTTTCGTTATTTTTGTTGAACTTTTTTTTTACTGTTAATTTATTTTAGGTCTCAAAGAAATGGGAAAAAATACTAATTGCTGTTTCAGCTTACTGTGCTTACCTGGAACCTATTCCTGAGTGTCCTTTCTAGTTAATTATGGATAGGTTTACTTGGTTGTAACTCTTGACTCGAGAAGGCAGGTTTTTAAGTCTTTGTCATAGGGCATGTTGCTCTCTGGAGAGAGGAGAGAGAGAAAGTGAGAAATCACTTTCTAAGGGGTAGAATGGCCACACCTCAGTCCCTTTACCTCTCAGGATTTTGGGCATGCCTGGCATGAGTTTCAAGTCACCTGGTCTGGGACTCAAACTGCCGTCGGCCACACGAGAGTCCAGCACCTTAACCACCATGCCACCAGGTGGTCCCACAGTTTGATTTTTTTTAATTTAAAATTTAGGTGACTTTGGTGGTATAAGTGTTCTTTTGTGTATAAATGAGAGAGACACAGAAGAGAAAAATGTGAAAATGAAAAGAGGAAAAGTATTTCTGAAACTGATTAAGTTGATTTTACTCAAACAGCATGTAATTTTCCATTGAACAGTGTGGGCCCCTGCCCAGTCTAATATTTGCACATAGCTTTGCACATCCCCAAAGCTTAACGACTACCAGCTTACTGTTGACCGGAAGACTTACTGATCTCAAAAACCGTGCATTAACACTGTTGGTATTTATACTTAATCTGTCCTGTATTCTTTTTTTTTTTTTTTTCTTTTTTTGGAGAGGTTTTCGCTATAGGGTGTGTGCGCTCACCAGACAGACAGAGAGAGACAGAGAGACAGAAAGCGAGAAATCACCCCCCAGAGGGGATGGCCACGCTGCAATCCCTTCTCCTCCATTCTCCTCTCGGGATCTTGGGCACGCACGCACACGCGCCCGGTGTGAGTTGTAAGCCACCAGGTCCGGGACGCAAACTGTGGTCGACTACGTGGGAGTCCAGCGACATAGCCATTACACTAACTGCTGGTTCCCAATCTGTCCTGTATTTTTACAGTAAAATAAGCCAGAGTAAAGAAAATATTTGGACAGTCATAAGGAGAAACTTTAATAGTATTTACTGAAAAAATCCACATATGAATGCACACAGTGGTTCAAGTCTGCGCTGTGTGCACAGACGCCAGCAGTAGGTGTCTGCAGGTTAAGTGAGGAACAGTGGGGACGACACTAAGATCCCATGAGTCTGTATGTTGTGTCAGCTAGTTCGGGTGCTGTGTGAGCATTAACTAATTTAATCCTTACAGTACACCTCTGAGGTAGCACTGTTGTTATTCCTTGTTTTATACACGCGAAAGCAGCGTACGGTAGGAATCACTTAGTTACAACTGGGACCCAGATCCAGGCCATTTAGCTAATCTACAGATGTGGTTCAAATTTTGTTAGATTTCTATAGGACACATTAAAAGGATTTCATCCTGAAATACACCACACTGGAACTATTTAGTATTATACTTTGTCTAGGGTCTTTTTTGTTTTAATCTTGATTATCATGCAGTGACATTTGGAATATTACCTACTAATATTATAAAACATTATAATAAAATATCTAAATAACTATTTCAAAACTAATGTTATCATTTCTAAAAATTTTAGTGGCAAAAATATATTTGTTCAACTTTTCCACATCAGTCAATGTTAAGAGAGCAAGCATATGTATTTTCTTGTATTTTCTACTTGTTCATTTTAATAGAAATAGAGTTATCCTTTGTTTATGCAACAAACCTTGGTTGATGAAGGCATGCTCTTATTTAATATATTTCTAATGGTATTGCTCTTAAATCTTAAATAATATCTACAGGAGGAGACATTTTTCTTAGCTTATGTTTTAAAGGTTATCTGTATTCAGCCTTGAATGCCTGCTGCATATTCTTAAATAATAGATGTGAACTTTATCTAGGGCTAGTTACCTCCGTTTACAAAAATGAGATGTTGTCATGTATTTAATATACCATTTGTGGTTGTAAAGTGGCCGACTTGTTTCATTTGTGACCCAGGGGTTGATGACAGTGAGATCTGAAGTGTACAGCCCTTCGGTTCGTTGCGTGGCTATCCTTGGAGCGGGGTCTCCTTGACATCTGCTTTTGATTTATGTGGTGGGTCCATGCATGTCATGACATCATTGATTAGGAGTACGTCTTCACGATGCTTTTAATCTCACATCTGTAAACAGAACGGTTATGAAAACAATCATGTCACGCCAAACGCGGGGCCTTATCTTGTAAATATCATGTATGTACGAACACACACGTGCTGCAACAGTCTTTGCTAAAGTAGAGCTGTCTATTAGAGTTTTAGTTTGTTTAACTAATGAGATGTATCTTTAAAACATGTATGATCAAGATAATCAAGTAACGATTTTATTATTAGGAATCTACCTAAGTTAAAATCCTTTTCAGTTACAATGTCCTAATGTTCATTTGGCTGGTGTTGGCTTGCATTTTTTTTCCGGTACTGTGGGACTCACTTCTTATTAGCTTCAGTGGAACCATAAACCAGGTGGTCAGACAGTTTATTTGTTTGAAGTAATAAAAACATGATCTTTGTATGGGAAATAAGGGCCATGAAAGAACTTGATTAATTTTTTAATGTAACAGCCTATGTATTTTTCTTTTACATGAAGAATTCAAGTATTTTTTTCATAGCAACCAGCAAAATATTTTTTAGTGAATTAATAAAGCTTTTTGTTTTTCTTTTTTGGCCAGTTGAGTGTTTTTAGATTAAAAAAAATAATAACGAACACATTTAGCACCACTTATTTTTTCTAAACTCTTAACAAGTATATGTTTTACTCTTAATAAGTGTATGTTTTCTAATAATCCTTCGAGGTAAATGTGATTATCATTATCCCAGTTTTACAGATGAGAAAGCTCAAAGCATAGAAAGGATTGGTGATTTCTTTTGGGTTATTCAGCTAGTAAGTGGTGAATCTTGGATTTGAACCCAGGTTGACTGTACCGAGTATAAAGTTATTACCACTTTGCTAGGTAGCCTCTTTAACATCCTCTGCTAAGTGGTTTAATACACACTCTTACATTCAGCATCACAAGAAAGCTGTCAAGTAAGCAGGGTAGATTAGAGAATGTGATTTGGCTTTGGTCACATAGCTATTAAACTGATGCTTTTAAACAGAACCCACAGTGATAATCTCATATAGTCTGTCTATATTCTCTGTCTACCTTATGGTATCTGAAGGGTTTTTTGTTGTTGCAGTAATGTGTGTGTGTGTGTGTGTGTGTGTGTGTGTGTGTGTATTTAGAGGTATTTGCCTTAGGGTGTTTGTGCTCGCCAGAGAGAGAGAGAGAGAGAGAGAGAGAGAGAGAGAGAGAGACAGAGAGTAAGCAACAGTGAGAGGGAAAGTGAAAATTCATCCCCTGTGGGTATGGCCACGCTGCAGTCCCTTCTCCTCCATTCTCCTCGCAGGATCTTGGGTATGTACACACATGCACTTGGCATGAGTTTCAGGCCTCTGGATCTGGCACTTGAACTGTGGTTGGCAATGTGGGAGTCCAGCAACATAACCACTACACTGTCTGTTGGCCCCTCAGTAATGTAGTTTAGAACATATCCTTGACAGTTCTGAAGGGATGTGAAGTTTATCAATAAATATATATTTTAAGGCTATATGAATACCAATTTTAGTGTTCATTTTCACGAATATCCCATTTTCTCTTCAGTATTTGCATTGTTACTAATTGACAGTGATTTGTTTTTCTTCGTTTAAAAATACAAGTTTATTTTTCTAACGATATGTGAAACATTTATTATAGAAAGCTTAGATAGTAATGAAAACAAAAAGAATACAAGTAACTCATTGTCCATTTCTAACAACTTTATTTTCATTGCTTTTTGGTTTTGCTTTTTTTTCTTTTAGTATCTATTTTTTAATTGCCAGAGGGCACGTGTGCTCCCCTAAGAGAAAGAGAGAGGAAGAAAGCGTCCCCCCGTACGACACGGTCATGCCCTAATTCCTTCTCTTCTGCATCGCAGTCATGTTGGGATGTAGACATACGTGCAAACACACCTGCCCGTCATGTTTCTCAAGGCCTGCTTGCCTCCTTATGGGGTCTGGCTCCCTAAACCAGTCAGCTATGGGGCCAGCCTGTTTTTGGCTTCTTCTAATTTGAAATACTTTTAGACTTACATAAAATTGTAAAAGTAGTACTAAGATGTCTCGCCTTTACCCTGTTATCTTGTTTTAATACATGTATAGGAATGCATATATTATGAAACACGATGCTTAATTTTTTTTTGTTGTTTTGTTTTAAGAGGTTTTTGCCTTAGGGCACATGTAATTGTCAGGGACAGAGAGAGAGAAAGTCAGAGATGGTGACAGTCAGAGGGAAAGTGAGAAATCACCACACCCCTCCCGGGGAAATGACCATACCATAATCCCTTCTCCTCCATTTTCCCCTGGGATCGTGGGCACGCATGCACATGTACCAGGCATGAGTTTCAAGCCACTGGGTCCGGTACTCAAACCGCAATTGGCCACGTGCGATGTAACCACTATGCCATCTGCTGGCCCCCTGTCCTTGGCTTTTAAAATTTTGTGCCAAATTATGCTTCAATGTTAATTCTACTTTTCCACATACTTTTGAAGTCGTCTTGTTTCTGCTTCGGCTTTTATCCCGATTTCTCTCACATAGCCATGAACACACATGTTTGTCTTTTTATTTTGTTTATTCCCACTCAACTGTATGTTCTACGTAGGGCCGGATACAGATGTTACCTGGTGTTATTTAATAGCTACTGAGGTCAGACAATCCAAGGCCATCACTATGCTAAAATTAAAGTTATTTATGGAAGTTCATAGACACTTCCAGAATTGGTTTTACCTCCTACATGGGAACATATTCAAGAACCCCATAATGGGTTTACTGGTCTGACTCAACTCTTCCATTCATCAATCCCTATTCACCAGTGGCGTGGAAAGGGGGTTCTTTAACAAAGCATTATACATAACACCTCTACCAAACTAAACATAAACATTTTTGGAGTTAAATGCAGAAAGTCGTTTTTTTCCACCCCTTCCCTCCTTTTACACGGCAAGTAAAGCTCACTGGCCCGGGAGTAGCCTCTATCTGCCAACCTTTGGCCAGTGAAGAGGATTCAGAGAAAATAATACAACCATCAACCAGAAAAAGGAGGGGCGACAAAGGAAGAGAATTAGGCTGTCCCTCGATGGTGCATTCCCGTGCCAGGTGTCCCGACTGGCCACAGCGGTGACAGTTGACTTCCCTCGTCTTGCTGCAGTCGATGGCCACGTGACCAGTCTCGTCACACCCGTGGCACTTCACTTTGCTGCAGTCTTTTTGAGTATGTCCAAATTCTCCACCAGAGTAGCACTTCTGCTCATCTGCGTGGTGGCAGCCGCAAGCCGGGTGGCCTGGTTTGCCACAGCTGTAGCAGCACTGCTCTCGCGCTCTCTGGGACTCCTTGCAGTCCTTGGCGATGTGGCCACCTCTGCCGCAGTTATAGCAGGCTTCATCCTCCTGAAGATCACAGTCCTTGGCAAGATGACCAGACTCACCACAGCGGTAACAGGTGTCTGGAAGAGGTGAGGAAACAAACTGGAAAACTCTGCCACGGCTCCTCATCCCACGGCCACGACCTCCACCTGTAGGGCACTCCCGGGCCCAGTGGCCGGAGCGTCCACCCTTGAAGCACTCACTGCTGCTCATGGCTGCAGTCAGATCTTCCTTCGCTCTCGGTGGCCCGCGGCGGCGGCGGTGGAGACTGGAGCAGGCCCGGCAGGCGGCGTGCACGGCGGTGGCTGCTTATTTTCAGGTCCCTGCCGGCCACACGCGGGTCTGCACACGGCCCCAGTGCTGCTGCGCACCTTGAAGTCTTCTTGCATAGCCACTTATTCATTCACTGAAACTACGCACTCCCCAAATTAAAAGAATAAGCATACCTCTTTGAAATACTACGTTAAAATAGTTTTTGTAATTGTCCTTCATGACAGTTTTTTTTAAAAAATGATTTGAAGCAACGATATGATAATCCCAAATATAAATATATAAGTATTTATTGCCGTTGTACACAATCGTGTGTATTTGGCTCATAAAACTGGGAGGAACTGAGTTTTTTACATCTTAATTTGCATTGCTGATTTTCAGATGTGTATATTCTTTTAAGTGAAAATATGGGATCAGAGGATAAGGTTTTTTGAGTATCTTTTTTCATTTTTCCTATTTCATTGCTCCATTTTCCTAATTGAAAAACTTTCAGTTTGATAAATAGAAGCATAGAGATTTCTCTTTAAAAGTTCCCATTACTTTTATTGCTAGTGAATTTAAACACAGCTTCATTTTGCCTATGATAATTTTATTATATTTTTAAAGAATTGTTTTATTACACTTTATTTATTTTAATTTGACCAGAGAGGGACAGAGTAAAAGAGAGAGAGAGAGAGAGGGAGGAAGTGAGAAAGCCAGCCGACAGGTCTGGGACTTGAACCACAGCCAGCCATGTGGGAGTCCAGTGCCCTTAACCACCACACCACCTGTTGGCCCTGATCATTTTATTTTTAACTGTTTTCTGTGCTCATGCAATCCAAATTTATGTTAGTGATTTTCTTATTGATCTATAAATGACTATATTTTCCCTCAATTTTTTTATCATGATAGTTATTATGTAGTATTTGTTCTCACTTACATTTCAGTACAGTCCAATTTAAAAGTTTTCCTTTATTACTACTTTTCTTATTTTCAGTTTTGATAAATTATTTCATATTTTCTTCTAGATTTTCTATGGTTTTTAATCTTTTAAAAGAGATTGAGTTTTTTCCTATCATTTGAGATAAGACTCATCTGATTTTCTTCAAATACTTTTTTAACATTTATTTAAATTTTTTAAAACAATTATGGTTACTATTATTCAGTTTGACTGGAGAGCAAGAGAGAGAAAGCGAGAGTGAGAGTGAGAGTGAGAAATCAAGCTGCCAGATCCAGGCCTCGAACTGCAGTCAGCATGTGGGAGTCCAGCACCTTAACCACCGTGCCACCTACTGGCCCCTCTTCAAATACATGTAACCAGTTTCTCCAAAATCGTCTCTCCTTGGTTTGCCAGACCTTTGTCCCATGTTACTCTCATGTTTGTTAGACTTGGCCACACCTGATCTTCCTCTTCGAGTCCTGCCGCCCTCTCGCTCAGGGTCCTTGCTGCCTGCCCTGTGTGTTTCCAGGCTGACCAGCTGGGATTCGAACTTTAGGTACCATGAGGCATGTGGCCTCCCCTGAGCAGTGTACCTCCACTGAGCGGCAGGATCAGCCCAGAGTTTTGTTTTTTTTTTTTTTTTTCTCTTACTGATCACGTAGCTAATGGCACATTTTTTTTAGCTTTTTTTTTTTTTTTACATTTTATTATGAAAATTAAAATATATATATATATATATATATATATATATATATATATATATATATCTTTCCATATACATATATGGAAAGAATATTATGAAGGTCTATCATCTAGATTTAACAACTATAGTATTTTGACTCATTTGCTTGATTTTTTTTTTTTTTTTTTTTTGGCCAAAGTGGGTTTTTTTTGAGAGTTTTTATTTTTGCTATAGGGTGCGTGTGCTCACCAGAAAGATAGAGAGAGACAGAGAGATACAAAGCAAGAAATCACCCCCCAGGGGGAATGGCCACGCCACAATCCCTTCTCCATTCTCCTCTCGGGATCTTGGGCACGCACGCACACATGCAGCTAAGTTTAAGCCACCGGGTCCAGGACTTGAACCGCGTTCGACTACATGGGAGTTCAGCGACATAGCCGTTAGGCTAACTGCTGGTCCCACCAAAGTGTTTTTAAGTAAACTGCAGACTTTGTGACAGTTGCCCACTCAGTACATTAGCATAAATCTCTAAAACAGGGTATTTTCCCATAAAATAGTAGCATTATCATTTACAAAAATACCTAACAATAATTCACTAATATCATCTAATACCTAATCCAAATCCAATTTTCCCAGTTAATTCTAAAAATGCCTTTATCTTGGATTGGCTCCACGACCTGACGATTAAGGCAGCTGTATTCCATATGGCTGACTGCAGGGTTCAAGTCCCAGACCAGTGGCCTGAGAAACACACCGGGCATGGGCGCATATGTGCCCAAGATTTCGGAAGAAGGGAGAGATGGAGAAGGGATTGCAGCATGACCATGCCCCACGGAAGGGGTTTCCTCCCCTCTCTCTCTGCCTAGTGCATGTGCCTTCTAGCAAACAAAACACAACAAAAAGCAAAAAATGCCTTTATCTTTCCAGTTGCTCTGACAAGAATCCCTTCAAGGACCATCGATTATAATCAGTTTTTAGGTCAGTGTCTTCTTTTTCTTTTTTGGTGGTCGGCTGTGTGGCCTGGTGGTGAAGGCTGCCAGATTCCACGTTGCTGACCTGCAGTTTGATTCCCAGACCCTGTGGCTTGAAAAACATGTTGTTTACTTGTGCGTGTGTGCCCCAGATCCTGGTGGGATGGAGAAATGATAGAGACGGGATTGTGGCGTGTCTATGACCCAGGGGGGATGCTGTCTTGCTCCCCCTCTCTCTGTCTCTTTCTGGCGATTGCATGCACCCTCTTGCAAAATGAAAAAAAAAAAAAAAGAAAAAGAAAAAAATTAGGGGTAACTAAATCAGAAATATTGTAAGTAAAATTAAATGGATTTTTAAAAAATCATTGCGGTATTTGTATAACTCACCCACTTGATGTAAACCATTCAGTGCAAAGTACAGCAGTCCCCCCATTATCCTTGGGGAGTACATTCGGAGACCTCCTGTGGATTCCTGAAACTGAGCAGTACTGAGTCCTACCCATACACCCTGTATGTAAATACCTATTCCTTAAGAAGAACAGCAAAGAATTGTTAGCTCTGTGGAAATTGTATTGTGGATCAAGTATGAAAACAGCATAATCTCTTTTCCTGATTTCTTCAGAGAACAGTTTTCTGATGTTTTAAAATACCAGACCGTCTTAAAGGATTCGATTTATAGATCCTTCATTGTAGCCATTTGTACAACCAACGGTAACAAACATTACAACTGAAAAAAAAAAAAGTGGGTGAATTATTAAGTGTTAATATTTTTAAATACATAAAAGATAAATTTTGAGACTGTCAAGATTATAATAGATAAATGGGGAAAGATATAAATAGAAAAGAGAATTATCGTTTTCAATAATAGGAAACTACAAATTACTAAAATTTAGAATTCTTTTTATAGCTGGTGCTGTTAGTAAAGTTGTAGGAAAAACTTTTTGAACATTTTTTAAAAGAGTTATTTAATTAATTTATTTATCATCATCATTATTATTTCTAATACACCAGAAGGAGACAGAGAGAAAGGCAAAGTGAGGGAGCAAGCTGATAGATCTGGGACTTTAACTGTGGTTGGCCATGTGGGAGTCCAGGGACTTAACCTCCATGCCACCTGCTGGCCCCAAGCTGTAGGAAAATTGAATGGCCATATACTAACATTGACTTGAATATAGCCTTTGGGGAAACTCTTTGAGGTCTTTGAGTTAAAACTTTTTATTTAGAAGTTTTTATGTTAACAATTTAGAAAATAGATAAGTGAAAATAGAATATGCTATCTGATAGCTATGAAAGACAAATATTGGAAAATGCCGTACTATTGATGACTCAGTATATAAATAATGATAGATTTATTGATACTTTGTGAAATAGCATTCACTAAAAACTCATTACTTTAATTTTTAAAATGTAGGACTCAAATTTATCTTTGGTTATAATACATAAATGGTGTTGAAAATAGAGAAAAACTAGAAAAGTAGCACAATTTATTTTAAAAACTAATTCTCTCTTTTTAGAAATAAAATTGTGGGTTAAAAAAGTGATTAACATTTTGAGAGAAAAGAGGGAGAGATTATCACATTTTATTCAGAAAGGCAAAAAAAATTTTTTTGAATGTTCCAAGTCTGGATTACATATTTTCTGTCCCTGCCTATGTTCAGCTTTCTGTTTGTCATCAGCAACATGGTTCTGCCAGTCTTCAAGACTTGAAAACTGATTGTCAGCAGCTGAACAAAAATAAATAAATTAGATCCCATAAAAAAAGGAAAAGTATTTGACTTCCAAAGGCACTACGAAGAAAATAAAAAGCTCACACAATCAGAGAACCTATCTGCAGATCGTATATGTAATGTAGGCCTAGTATCCAGAATATATAGAGAACTTTTATAATGTAACAACGAAGAGGGACATATAAAAAATTTAAGAGACATTTAAAAATGTGTAAAGTCTTTGAATAAACCTTTTTTTTGAAGAAGATATGCAAGTGGCTAATGAATACATGAAAAGATGCTCAGGATCATTATTCATTAGGGAGATGCCAATGCAAACCACAGTGAGATACCACTTTAGACCCCTAGGATGGCTATAATCAGAAGGGCAGGAATAATAAACCTTGGTAGGAATATGGAGAACTTGAAACCCTCACATGCTGTTGGTGGGAATCGAGAACAGTCTGGCAGTTCTACAAATAGTTAAGCAGAGTTGCATATGACCCCACAATTCCAGCCAGTATATACCCAAGATAATTGAAACCACATGTCCACCCAAAACCTTGTACATGAATGTTCATAGCTGCATTATTTATAAGAACCAGAAAGTGGAATTAGTCCAAATATCCAACCGTAGATCAATGGATTAAAAAATGAGGACTATTCATTGTAGTAAATGATTGCTCATCCATATGTGTATGTATATATGTATCTGTGTAGTGTATGTGTACATGATTTTTAGTGTTTGTATAATACATGTCTATATATGTATGCATTTGCATGTACAAATTCTAAACATTAAATCACAAATTATAGTAAGCATGACATTTTTACATCAGAAATCTATTAAGAAGAAAAGAACATTCTTCAATGAATATTCTTTTTAACAGGAGATATTCATAGTATATTCGTTTAGACCCAGCAATGCTTTGATTGGCTTGTTTGTCTAATTAATGAAAAATGGTACGGCCTGTGTTGTGTATTTCATGTAAATTGGTACTCCTTATCAGGGTCTTCAGCAGATCTTCCAGGTTTAAATACACTTTTAAATACTTGGTTATTGCTGGGCTAACACGCTAATGTATTTTGCTGTAGGTTTTTGGGGATCGGATGTGTTATCTGTACCTTCTTGGAACCTAGGTTTATGATTACCATCGAATACTGCACATTTCTTGATACTTTTATTTGACTTCCTGCGTTCTTTGTAAATCATGTTCGGCAGCCAGCCTCTCTGCATGATTTCTCTTCAGTAATTAAATTTAGCATTTCCAGCTGCTGAAAAATTTGTTGGCCTTTTCTGTTCATTTGTGTTTCCTCATGCGTAAAATGTAAGACGTCCACATATTTTTAATTCTTTCAGACTTCCATTTCACAGGCTGGGTTTGGCAGTTATGTCCTGTGAATGGCTGGCCTTCGAATTCAATCTTCAATATGAATCTAAAATATTAATCTAGCATGTTAGTTTAAAGGTGGATCTGATCTAGACTAGCTGTGTGATGACTCTAAGTGATGCTCTTCTACTTAGCTTTGTTTCTTTCTTAGAATGTCAGACTAGGTTATTTTTAAAGATGTGTTAATTTCAGACATCTGTATTTTCTTTTTAAGTGTAGTTATATACAGTTACACCAAAATATAAGTTGGACTTATCATCATTGGATTTAATGAATCTTTTTCTTATAACAAATAATTTTACATAGAAGAAATAATATTCTTGTTTGCTTTTTTATAGTCATTTAAGCACTTCAACAGAATTATATTTATATGAGGGATTCTTTTTGATGCAGATCATTTTTTGAGATGGTGTCTATTTTTTTTCTGGGGCGGAGAGGTTTTTGCCATAGGGCACATGCGCTCACCAGACAGACAGAGAGAGCCAGAGAGACAGAAAGCGAGAAATTACCCCCCAGGGGGATGGCCACACCGCAATCCCTTCTCCTCCATTCTCCTCTCAGGATCTTGGGCACGCACGCACACGTGCCTGGCGTGAGTTTTAAGCCACCGGGTCTGGGACATGAACCGCAGTCGACTACATGGGAGTCCAGCGACATAGCCATTACGCTGACTTCTGGTTCTGAGATGGTGTCTGTTGATACCACTGCGTCACATGTGTCTTCAGAGGATATCATAACTGAAATTCAGTGCTTATTATTCTCTATTACTGTACAAAGCACTTCTTATAGATAATGTAGTTCTTTGTAATGAATTATAAGCATCTCATTATAGCTTGTTATTTTAAAACATCTTGAATGGTCATTCTTTAAATGTATTTAAATTATTAATGAGATTGTAATTAAGCGGTCAATAGAAACCCAGGTATAATATTCGCTTGTAGATTTATTTAGAATTATACCATATAAACTGTTAGTAGTCTATATCTTTTCATGAGATTCTGATTTGACCAGTTGGCAGATGTATGACGAAGTCTGTATTAGCCTAGTCTCCCAAATCTGTTTAGCTATTTTATCTTTTACCTTACAATGCATTGTTAAACAGTTTGCTTACATAATAAAACGGCATTGTATCAAGTGGAGGCGTGATACCAATACAGATATTTTCTATTCAATTCTTAGTCATCTCTGATTGCCCATTTTTAAAATGATAGTATGTGTACAGCAGGAGAGAGAGAGACAGAGAGAGAGAGAGAGAGAGAGAAGTATCCTTGACAGGGTTTCGTCATGCTGCCATACCCTTTTCCCAGCCTTCCAAGTCCCTTAGAGCTTTTTCCATCATGCCCAGAAATCCAAACCAGAGTTGGTGCTATGGCTTCCAGCCCTGCAGGACACTTGTGTTGCTACACCACAGCAGCTGGGCCTATTGCCCATGGTTCTGAGCATGGTATTCATCCATAGAAAATAGTTTGATTGATGAAAAAATTTAAATTATGAAAAACTTAGGAGATAGAAAAGCCAGTCTTTGGGGACACAGTTGACCTGGTGGTTGGTAGGCACTGGATTCCCACATGACTGATCGTGGTTTGAGTCCTGGACCTGGCAGCTTGCTTTCTCACTTTACCTTTCTCTCTGTGTCTCTCTCTGGTCAAATTTTAAAGAATAAAATAATAATAACAAATGGAAATAAATATTAAAAAAAAAAGAAAGAGACTCCAGTCTTCAAATTTAAATAGAATTTCAAGTCTCCTTGAATAGTGCAAATAATTTGAAAACAAAGAAGAAAACTGGAAAGGGGACTCACACTTCTTGATTTCAAAATTTACTAAAATGCTTCGACATGAAAAATATACAGAACAAAGAAATAAAATTGAGAATTCAGAAATAAACCCATGTATCCAAGGCTAATCAATTTTTACAAGGATGCCAGAACCATACAATTAAGGTAAACAGTAGTTGCTCCAACAAATAGTGCCGAGATAACTGGGTATCCACGTGTAAACGAATGAAGTTGAACTCCTTCCTCACATCATATTAAAGATGAATTCAAAATGGATTAGTGACTTTACCATAACTTCTAAAACCATAGAACTCTTATAGAAAACATAGTGGTAAATCTTCATGATTTTTGATTTGGAATAGGTTCTTAGATTCGTGATATCAAAAGCATGAAGAACAACAAAAAAAGTAGATAAACTATAATCAGCATTAAAATTTGTGAATATAGGATTTGTAATCACTTTCTTGATAAACTGAAAAGACAACATCCAAAGCGGGAAAAAATACTCGCAAATCTTACATCTTACAAGAGCCTTATATCCAGAATATGTAAAGATCTCTTTCAACTCAACAACAAACAGACAAATAATACCACTTAAAAATGGTCAAAGGACTTGAATAGATTATTCTTCAATTAAAAGATATACAAATGACCACTAAATACATGAAAGATATCAACCTCATTAGTCTTTAGTGAAATGCAAATCAAACTAAAATTGGACATCAGTTTATACCCACTAGGATGGGTAAAATGGAGAAGACAATAACAAATACTGGTGAAAGATATAGAGATACTGGACCTCTTATACACTGTTGTTAGAGTGTAAAATGATGAAGGTGTTATAGAAATCAGTTTCGCCCTTCCTCAAACATTAAAACATAGAATTATCATATAACCCAGCAATTCTACTCCAGGTTATATACGCAAAAGAATCCAAAATAGAAGGAGACCTCAAAAGGTTTGTGGAAAAGTAGAATTCAAGTATGAGTTGTTTTTCGTGCAATGGATTTTGAAATTCATGCATAATTTTTTTTATAATGCAAACTGCCATTAACTTTTTTTTTTTTTTTTGAGAGTTTTTTTTTGCTATCGGGCGCATGTGCTCATGAAAGCGAGAAATCACCCCTCGGGGGGATGGCCACGCTGCAGTCCCTTCTCCTCCATTCTCCTCTCGGGATCTTGGGCATGCATGCACACGCGCCCGGCGTGAGTTTTAAGCCACCGGGTCCGGGACACGAACCGTGATCGACTACGTGGGAGTCCAGTGACATAGCCATTATGCTACCCCACCTAGTCACTCAGACAAGTACAGGTCCATTTGCATTCACTGTTCACAGCTGCCAAAGGTACAAACTCTCTGTGAGGATTAGCTTTATGATCTAGCATAATTTCTGCTTGTGCCTGTGAGGGATTTTCTGAAGAAGATTATCGTTTCAATGAGTGGACTCAGTAAAATGTTTTTCAATCAGCCTAGGTAACCCTCCTATGTATGTTGTCCCTCTTTACTCCTGGTCAGCTGGTCCCTTTGCACTCTGGCCTGTACAGTCACCACTCCCCCGAACCGTTTCCTGGGAGCCTGTGACCTTTATAACAGGTGCCTCTTCACCTCCTTGCCTTCATTTCAATAAACCGAACCTCAGTACCTAATGCTGTTGGTGTTCTCTCTTGTGTAAACTTTGGTCAGAACCCTATTCTCTCCTAATCACTCCTTCCCAACTCCTTTCTGTCTTCTTTTTTTTCCTGTGTAGGTTTTAAATGCTTAGATTCCTTAGCTTAGATTCCCCCAAGCTTTCCCTTCTGTTGGCTGCATTCCTTTGCTACACTATTAGCGTCCATAACTCTTAAATGCCATCATTTAAATTTAAATTTTATCATGTAAAATTTTCTGTCTTTAGCCTGGACTCTTCTCTGAGTGTTGTTATTAAGTTTATTTGACATGTCTGCTTGGATTTCTCACAAATACCACAGTATTTATTATGCGGCTTGATTGTTAAGATCATGGGATCTGGATTGAAATAGCCTAGGTTTCTATTTATGTGTGAATGCTGGTCAGTTTTTTTTTAACTTTTGTTAATATTATATATTTATATATATATATATATATATATATATATATATATATATATATATATGAGAGGTTTTTGCTATAGGCGTATGTACGCACCAGAAAGACAGAGAGAGACAGAGAGACAGAAAGCGAGAAATCATCCCCCAGGGTGGATGGCCATGCTGCAATCCCTTCTCCTCCATTCTCCTCTCGGGATCTTGGGCACGCACGCACACGTGCCTGTCGTGAGTTTCAAGCCACTGGGTCTGGGACTCGAACCGTGGTCGACTACATGGGAGTCCAGCGACATAGCCATTATGCTAACTGCTGGTCCCTGTCCTGTCACTTTAATATTTGAACATTACAAAATATGAAGAAATTTGAATCTCGTTTTTATGTCTTAAATTTTTTTTCTTAGTTTTGGTAAGGAAAAGTTTTCTATTTAAATAATACGAGCTATGACATTTATTAGTGGATAGTAACACAGCGCAAGCTTACTGTTTTATCTATATATTGCCCAGAGTCTCCACTGAAGGAGAGTAATAATGGCATGACTCCTGGGTAATGTTGCAGGTGATTTATTCTGAAAAATCACAAAACTGCACCTTTCAGTAAGTCAGCATGATTTGAATGTGCTGCTTCTGTAGAAGAGCAAATTCTCTCTCCTTCTGTCTATATTTAACATTCACATTATATTCTTACTTTCCATTTTAGTTTAGTTTTTGTGTCTTCTTTTTTTCCTCCCTTAGGGCACATGCGCTTGCTGGAGGGGGCAGAAACAGTGAGAAGGAAAGAGAGAAATCATAACCCTCTCTCTACCTTCCCCCGGGGATGGCCACCCTGCAATCCCTTTTCCTCACTTCTCCTCCCAGGATCTTGGGCATGCACAAATATGTGCCCAGCATGAATTTCAAGTCACCAGGTCTGGGACTCAAACCGTGGTCAGCCATGTTAGAGTACAGCAACATAACTGCTACGCCAGCTGCTTGCCCCCTCCCTTTCCTTTTTAAAAAGCCCATGAAATATTTTAAATAAGTCATTCCTTTTAAAATTAAATTTTATGTTTTGTATCTTTTGGACAAGCTCTTGTAGTCTCATTGTACATATCTTATATTGAATATTTCAGAACAAATTTAGATTATTTACCTTAGTGAAACCTAACAGGAGCTGTTAATATTATTATAACGTTTTTAAGCCTTCTTTTATAATAGAATGAAGCTGAAAACGACGGTGTCAAACAGGCACCTGCAGTAACAACCCAAGGAGCTCCTTCTGGATTCTCGACTCTGTAATCAGAGCTTTTTCCCTTCATGATTCCTATCACAGTACCTGGCAGATAACAGATCCAGATTCTTTATAAAATTAAAGATGTCTGCTTTGCATTAGAGTGTCACATACTTTTTCTTCGGCTTTTCTATAAGATAGAGAAACTTTTACTTGGGAATGAGATTAAAAAAAAAAAAAGCAGGGAATCCATGTGTATTTTCTAAATTACAGGATAATCATATTAACCAGTAATTTAATCTATATCCTAATTCTTTCTGCCAATTTTTTGTTTCAGCCTCTTAACCAATGCAGTAGGCATGATTCAGTTTTCATTGAAATTGTTTATTCTCTTATTAACTGTGTAACCAAAAAATGAAATGACTGCAGTGAAAATATGTAATAAAAGGTATTGTAATGAATATACAAACATCTTAATCATTGGTAATTTATCTTACCTAGACATGATTCTTGACTTACATATTTTTTCTATTTTCCTAATCCAAATTTTTTTCATCGCCAGAGGGTGTGTGCTCTCACGAGACAGCGAGAGAGAGAGAGAGAGAAAGCAAGCACACAGGAGGGAGAGAGCATCCCCCAGTGAAGAATGGCCACACCTCAGTTCTTTTTCCTCCATTCTTCCTTTCTGTCTGGATTTTGGACGTGCATGCACATGTGTCTAACATGTTTATTAAGTTGCTAGAACTGGGATTCGAACCATGGTTAGCTAGGTGGGATCTGACAGTGTACAGCACTTAACCACTGTGCTATGGGGCCAGCTCCTTGCTTTTCTTTACTTGAAGACAGAATTTTATGTTACATCCTCCTGCCTTAGTCTCCCAGGTTGGTGGTATTACAGACATGTCACTGCCTTCGGCCTTTACGTTGAACTTGTTGTTGATCCTGGGCATCACATGTGATCTCAGCCTGCTGAGACAGTCTGATCAGTGTGTACCACCGTGACTAGGCCAAATCTTTTTCTTTTTTCTTTTTTGAATCATTCTTTTTAAAAAAGAATTATTTATTTTTAAATTCTATTTGTTATTGTTATTTTTTAATTTGACCAGATAGAGACAAAGGGAAAGCAAGAAAGTAAGCCACCAGGTCCAGGACTCAAACCATGGTTGGCCATGTGGAAATCCAGCACCCTTATCCACTGCACACCTACGGGCTACCAAATCTTTTCCTTTTAATGTAATATCTTATAATATTTTCTTATGTTTGAATACATACTTTCATTATAGATTATAAACTAAGCTTAAATTGTGTGCAGTTACTTTTAATGAAGATGATGATGTGATTATAATACTAATAATGAACTTTTATTAAAATCTTACCATGTAACTCCTTCTGACCTAACAGCCAGCAAAAAGCCAGAATCCATGTGCATCTGAGGTGGGGTTTCCCTGCTCCTTTAACCAGGAAAAGCCTCTGCCCCAAACCCCACTTTCCTACCCAACACCCATCAAAAAGCCAGAAGGAAGGAGGTAATGTATAATCCATCAGATGACCTGAAACCACCACTGCAGAGGCTCAAGAAACATGGAAAATCCAGAAAATATCTCTCCACCAAGGGGAAAGAACAGCCCTTCATCATCCCCAGTCAGTACAATGGAACTCCTGGAAATGTCAGATAAGGATTTTATGATATTCATAGTGACCAAGCTAATAGAGATGCAAGAGAAGAGAAACAACACACTCCAGAAGATGCAGAAGAAAAGAGACAACGAATTCCAGGACGTGAGGAAGTTCTTCCACAAACTGAAGGAGGAAATACACACCGTAAAAAAGAATCAAACGGGACTGTTAGAGATGCAGGCTGTAATACAGGAAATCAAAACCTCCCTTGAATGTATTAAAAGATTAGATCTTGCAGAACATCACATCTCAGATGTAGAAGATAGAACCTCTGACCTAGAAAAATTCACCAAAAAGACTGAGAAAATAACCCCCCAAAATGAGAATAATGTACAAGTAATACTAGATACCCTAACATCCGAATCATCAATATCCCAGAAGGTGAAGAAACCAGTCAGGGCATTGATAATCTATTCCATGAAATCCTAGAAGAAAATTTTCCAAACCTAGAGAGGCATTCAAATATCCAGACCCAGGAAATACCAAGGACCCCACATAGAATCAACTCAAGAAGATCTTCTCCAAGGCATATCATAGCCAGGTTGACCAAAACCATAGACAGAGATAAGATACTAAAACTGGCAAGAGTAAAACAAGTTACTTTTAAAGGATATCCCATCAGGCTAACATCAGACCTCTCGTCGGAAACAATGCAAGCAAGGAAAGAATGGGAAAATATATTCAAAGTGTTAAGTGAAAAACAATTTCAACCAAAAATACTGTATCTGGCAAGATTATCCTTCATGTGGGAAGAAAAGATAAAAATATTCATGGATAAACAAAACATTAGAGAATTTACCAACACTAAACCAGCTCTTCGAGAAGTTCCGAAGGGAGTGCTATACCAGGAAAACTAAAGACAGACAAGTAAGAACAGAAAATGACCAAGAGACAGGCCAACTTAATAATAGGGACAAGTTCTGAAATATCAATAATAGTGTTGAATGTTAATGGAAAAGTCAGACCACAGTAACTCTGCAAATTCAACAAAAGAGATTACACAAGACCAAACTGGTGAAATAGAATTCTATGGCTTTTTTCTAAAACATTACTGATTTTCTTCTATGCTTTGTCTTCCAGATTTAAAGAGTTCTGTTTTCTTTTGAGTTGTTGGATTGTTGGGTTAAGCAATTTGATAAAGAACTTTTTAAAATTGAAACATAAACTTTTCTCCCTTCCTGACCCCTTTGCAATTGTAAAATATTTGTGAGAATTCTTATTTTGTGGCAGAATGGTTATTTGCATAAGTTCAATAATGCGATAATATCTGTTGCCTTGCATCAGAAATTGAATTCTTCTGGGGCTTTGTGCAAATAACAGGCCAAATTGAGATTAACCTAATTTTTTTTTTTATTCAAATAAGTTAGTTTATACCTCTCTTTAGTAAAAGGGGGAATGGAGAGAAAGGAAAAAAAATGTTTCGGAAGAAAATTGAAGTGCACTTATCACTACATTCTAGCTTTGTCCATATTTTAAGATCTTCTGTGAATCAATAAAATGTGAAAAATACAGTTTAGTATGGAAGGGAAAGAGGGGAAAGGGGGAGGAAAAAAAACAGGTAAAAGTATGCTTAATTGACCAAAAATGAGAAGCTATTTGCTGATGATAATGTATATAGTAATATCTGCGGCCAGCAGGTGGTGCTGTGGTTAAGGCGCTGGACATTCCCGCATGGCCGACCACAGTTTGAGTCCTGGACCTGGTGACTTGCTTTCTCACTTTCTCTCTCTCTCTCTGATCAAATTAAAATAAATGAATTGATAAATAATAAAATTAAATAAATAATTCTTTTAAAAAATTAAAATAATGTACACCTGCTGGCCCCTGGTATCATAATCTTTTGTTGTGTATGTAATTCTTCTGCATGTTTAATAGTCTGAAACACTCATTATGTAGCCTGTTCAACGGTAGGATGTTGACCGGGGATCTAATCTTGCAGTTTGTTGTATATTCTTACTCTATTTCAAAATGTATTGTGAATTGTGACTGTGGTTTACATTCGAGTTAGCTTTATTAGTGAGAATGCTGCAAACCTCCACTGAAACTGTCTCTTCAGAGGGTTTCTTTCTTGCTTCTGCTTTCTATCTTGGGCGTATTAACATCCTGCACTGCTTTAACTCTGATTCCTCAAATTGGCCCACAGACAAGTGTGTGGGCAGACCCATGATTATGAATTCTCAGGAAAAATATGTTCTCAACTCGCAACAGGCAGAGTGGAAAAATCTTATCTCCCTTAGCTTGACTGACATTTTTTTTTTTAACTAAGAGAACAGTCTTTTCTGTTTGTTTGTTTGTTTTTGAAGAGGTTTTTGCTATAGGGCATGTGTGCTCGCCAGAGAGACAGAAAGAGACAGAGAGACAGAAAGCGAGAAATCACCCCCCAGGGGGGTGGCCACTCTGCAATCCCTTTTTTTCGCTATAGTGCGCGTGCGCTCACCAGACAGACAGAGAGAGACAGAGAGATAGAAAGCGAGAAATCACCCCCCAGGGGGGATGGTCACGCCGCAATCCCTTCTCCTCCATTCTCCTCTCGGGATCTTGGGCACGCACGCACATGCGCCCGGCGTGAGTTCTAAGCCACCGGGTCCAGGATGCGAACCGCGGTCGACTACGTGGGAGTCCAGTGACATAGTCATTACGCTAACTGCTGGTTCCCCTGCCAGTATTTCTAACACAATGTCTGTGATGCAGTCTTTCGCTAATGTCTTGGCAAATGTGCACACACATGTTTTGTGCATACAAATACAATGCACATTTTTAAATTTGGCTAACTTATAAAATGCCAATTTTATAAGTACGCGAAGGAGTGCCCTTTGTATGTGAAACAGCAAACATGTGCTTTTGTTGACTTTTTAACTTGTCCTTTCCAATATTTTATTTGACTTTGAACAGTCTTCCTTGCATTTTTTATTTAAACTATGTAAGTCTTTATTATTTTGTTAGTTATGATATCTTTGCAACTAACCACTGTGGGGTTTATTCCTTAATCATTCATAACTACAAAACTGCCACCACTTCCCAACTGTCCCAAAACACCACTAAAATAAAATCATGTATTGATGTAGCAAAGCTGAGGTACTAGGTACCACCGGAAGTGAGAATGCCATCTTGACAGAGGGAGAGGTTGGGGTAGGTACTTTACAGTTTTCGAGTGTGGTGAGCTCAAGTGTTTTACGCAGTGGGTCTGTTGATCTGATTGGGATTGGGTAAAATTCGTCATAGGGTAGTTAAGAATTAAGGGACAGGGAAGCAGCAGTTTCGATACAAATGTTTGTTAGTAAACAACTGGTCGACAAGAGAGCTTTTTCCCTAGTGCGCCATCTCTTGTTCTGAAAAGGAGAAGATTTGCCTACACTAGTTATTATTCAGATAAACTGGCTTTTGTTTGTCCTGAAGCAATCGGTGAAGTTATTTATTGGTTTCTGATCCTAGGCTAGAGTTTTCTGAAACAAATAGTGAAGTAACTTTGATTTGGAGCATCTCAGTGTTCATGCAAGCTCCTTAAGTTATGTGAACATAAATAGTCTTGTTTCTCAAAACGACCCCAACCTGTTGTGTATATCCAATGGTCTTACAGAGTAAAACTATAGAAGTTTAGGACACCAGTGTAAATTCTTTTGGGCTTCTTTTTGTGTTTATTGACATCTGTGTATTACTCTATTTGCAAATTGTTAAAACTAAATAATAAAAAGTGTGTTTCCCTTATTAAGATAATATTATTATTCGGGGACCAGCAGTTAGCATAATGGCTGTGTCGCTGAACTCCCACGTAATCGACCGTGGTTCGCATCCCGGACCCGGTGGCTTAAAACTCACGCTGGGCACATGACATGTGCGTGCGTGCCCAAGATCCCAAGAGGAGAATGAAGGAGAAGGGATTGTGGTATGACCATCCCCCCTGGGGGGTGATTTCTCGCTTTCTGTCTCTCTGTCTGGCGAGTGCATGCGTCCTATAGCAAAAAAAAAAAAAAAAAAAAAAGAAAAAGAAAAAGAAAAAAAAACTCCCAAAAATAAGAAATGGTAAAAAAAAAGAGAGATAATATTATTCAACCATAAATGTAAAATACTAGATTTATCAAAATGAGAATAATTGTAAAAATAAGTGATGCAATTAGTGATGACAGAGTGTACACATAGCTGAAATGGAACCCAGAAGGTGGCTCCGTGATGGTGGCCAGTGTGTACATGCGGTGATTCAGTGACTCCTAGGCTGTTCTTCGAGATGGACTCCCCGTCATGTAGCTTGGAGGTTGTGGCCACGCCTGCTTGCTGCAGACCTTTCTGAATTCCCTCCGTTTCTGTACTTACCTCATTATGGGTCGCACACAAACAGTTCCAGGAGGGGCATCGGAAGTGGATCTGCCGTCCCTGACTGCACTGTCTCGAGGTCCGTTCTAGGCGACGGCTTTGTCGAGAGCAGGCACGTGTACCCTCCTTCAGCAGCCACGTGTGGGCAGAGCCTGCCTCGTGTGCACTCAGCCCCTTCTGGGCCCGCATCTTCAGCCTTGTGTAAAGGGAAAATGTTTGTTTACTGACTTAGCATTCTTCCTCCGTTTTGTCACATGAGAAATGATATGTTCATAACGTGAGTTTCATCATCGGGATTCGCCTGAGATAGCTCAGAACACAGGGATAGAATGTTAATTTCATCCTTATTACATGATTGGGTTTCTAAGTCACAGCATTTATTTATTTTAATTTGGCCAGAGAAAAAGAAGGGAAGTGAAAAAGCATGCCACCAGGTCCAGGACTTGAACTGTGGTCAGCCATGTGGGAGTGTCAAGCACCTTAACCACCAGGCCACGTGCTGCCCCCTCTTTTTTTTTTTTTTTTTTTTTTTTTTTTTTTTTTTTTTTTTTGCCAAAGGAGGCCCCCCTTTTTTTTTGTAAAGGGAGAGTGCATTCACCAGAGGGACGCAGAGAGAGGGAGAGAAGGAAAGTAAGAAATTGTCCCCGTGAGAAATGGTCACGTTATAATCTCTTTTCCTCTTTTATCCTCTCAGGACTTTTGGCCCATACACCCAGCGTGTTTCTCATACCCCTGGGTCTGGTTCCGACTGCACAGTCGGCCATGTGGGGTCCAGCTGCTTTCTCCTCCATGCCCCCCTGGCTATGCTATCTTAATTATCTATGTATGGTCCAAAACACCAGAAATAATCATTGTTCTCGCCAATGATATTTCTTGCCATTTATACAGAATAACTAGAACAGTCATTCTGAAAATTAGTATGTACAAACGTTGCATAAAACAATCACTCTAGTGCCTCCCGTCGTGCCTAGCTTCAACCTGCAAACCTGACCTCTCCACAAACCCCTCTAAGCCTGGCCCCTGCTTACCATGCCCCCCTTATGTGAGATACAGTTCCCTGTTACTTAACACCGCAGCCGCAATGCCTTCTTCGTTCATCCTCACTTGCCCTCATTTTTTATATTTCTTTTTTTTAAACGAATTATTTATTTTATTTTACTTATTATTATCTTTTTCATTGTTGTTCATTTGTGCATTGAGAGAGAGGGAAAGCGAGAAAGCGAGGCACTAGGCTCAGAACTCACATGTGGTGAGCCGCGTGGGGTTCATCGCTCTTACCAGCACGCCACCTGCCGGCTCCTTTTTCTTTCTTTTGACATGTCGGTTTTATAAAAAAGCCTTCTCTGCCTCTCATTCTTTACCTGACCAGCAGCTCCGTGTAGATCTAAATCAGGCCTTTCTGTTACTAGTTTGTAATTATGTATTTTCTTGGCGATTATTTGTTTCTTGCCTGCCTCTTCCATGTGATTTATGAAGGGAAGAACTCTGTCCCTACACTATCTGCACTTGCTATGTGCTCAGTAAGTAATTGTCCAGTAAACACATGCTAATTACACATTGGCTTCCTCTTTTTTTTTCCCTCTGATCCAGAGTGGTAAAGCTGATTTTCTGTGGAAACAAAGGATTATGTACAGGAAAGGCTGTGGTAGAACTACTCTCAACCTCTTCATGGTAACAGCGCTAAATTATAATAGTATCTCAAATTACCACTCCTGCTGGCTTTCGGATTATAGCTGTAGTTCTTGAACCTAAAATGAAGGTATAGACCATCTGAGCTATGACACACGGGTTAGTGTACTTTACATTAAAACATTACAAGCCATGTCATGGGTTACATTCTTTGAGGTTCTCTCTAGCATTTAAGGGTCACCTAATTTTGAAACAGTTGTCGAAGGAACGGAAATCAAGAAAGTTCAGACTCTCGGCTCTATAACTTATTAGCTGGAGAATGTTAGAACTCAGTGAACATCTCTGAATCTTAATTTCCCTTTTATAAAATGCCTATAATGAAGTTTCCATCAAAGGTTTAGTATGGAGAGTGAAATTATATAATGTGGATGAAAACTCATTGTAAACTGTGTTAGTGGGATTATCATCATTATTGCGACTACTCATGTAGAAATTATAAGCCATGTATAGCTAAATCAGAATCCTCATTTGAGAAATTTTATCTATATTAAAGGGAAGGGATTATGAGGAAAGAGATTATGATGATCAACTCTTTGCATTTAGATTAGGTTATTTTCTAAATAAACTTGGTTTTATATAGATTTCAATTTAAACAAAGAAACTCGTACTCAAAGGATTTCTAATATATTGCCCTTTTTGCACTTCTATTATAAACTGCCAGCTGACTAATAGGTAAAAACAAAGGTATTTCCTTGTAAGAACTATTATTTATTTTGTTGATACTTTCTTTTTAAAATAGAATTTTCTAGTATATTATACTTTAAAACATATTTTATTGTAGAAAAACTCAAAGATGAAATAGCTGAAATAGTATTTGTGAGCTCATAATAAGTAGCATCAGAGTAAGAGTATTTTTTATTCAAATTTAAACTATTAGAGATAACAATATAAGCAAACTGAAATATCAGGTAATTTTCCCATTCTACTGTTCATTGGTACCATTTTCTTTGTGTTTAAGAAGAATGATTCATTAAGTCACTTCATTTAAGGCATGGAAACCATTCGAGCTGAGTGTAGAACGTGAGAATCACCTGCAGACCATATATTTATCTCATGATTTTCTTCCCACAAAGCATGAAGAAGTGAATTATTGAAAAGATAAAAATAAATTTGTTTGCTTTCTGTCAGAGTTCATATCCACAGCCAACCTTGATAGAAGACCAGAATGATTTAGACGAGTTTGCTTTGGAGATTCATAACATATGCTTACTGGACAGAATTGAGTTATCTCTGCTCCGGAGAGTAAGTTATTGTAGCAGGAGCTGACAGAGATGAAGATAACTGAGGGAAATTCAATTACCTTTTAGTGTTTTCTTTCTAATAGGATTCTTAATGTGAAAAAGATCCTTAGATGATGCGCCCCCGTTACTTGCGAGATCTGCCTTGATACCTGTTTCTAGAAAACCATGAACTTTCCGTCTCAGGCCTCCATAAAGGATGAAATAGGCAGCCTACTGTTAATAGTAGTTTGGATGAAAGAGGTTGTTTTTTTTATTTGATATTGTGAGTAATTTTAACAACCATGGGCTACTTAACTATGGTTTTATTTAACAATGTTTTATTTTCAATCAAGTTATTATCTAATAGGCCGCAAAGTTTTTTCCCTCTCCTTTTAAATGACCTTTCTCGAAGTGTGTAGTGGCTTTGTGGTGTTGAAATACGTACGCCTCTGTCTAATTGTCCTATGGTGGAGCTTGGCAACTGGGTTTAAATGCTGTTAGAATTCTCAAGCTTCCAACTTCACTTTTGCTTTTCCACTCTGCCAGAGTTTTGGTAGAATGGTGTCTTTATTTTCTAACTCCTTTCTCCTTTTTAGTGTCTCTGTCTTCTCTTGTCTCCTTTTCATTTCCAGTCCATGGCAAGTGAGTTACAATTGCTCTCTTAAATACCATTAAAGATCTACTAATCGCAATATCCAGTGATTTTTTTTTTAATTCCTCTTCTTACTTGATCTCTGTCGTATTTGATGTCTATGACAAACCCCTCTGTAACGTGAAATTCTTTTTTGTGTGACGTTATTTCTTTTTGCTTTGACTTTCTTACCTGGTGTTTTTTCTGATCATCTTTCTAATTTTCATGGTGTTCACTTTTTTCCATTATTTATTTGTTATCATCATTATTTTTTAAATTTTACTATAAGGTACATGTGCTCATCAGAAAGAAAGAGAGAAAACCAGCCACCAGGTCCGGTATGCAAACTGCAGTCAACTATGTGGGAGTCCAGCACCTTAACTGCCATGCCACCTGCTGGCCCTAGTGATCACATTATTTTATTTTTCTCCTGAAACTTTTTTTTTCAATTAATTAATTTACATTCATCCTCTAAGCATTGGCACAGCATACAAAAGGGTTGGTTTCCCATCCGGAATATACTACATAGGGGCTTAATCATGCATGGTATCACTTTAGTTACATTTCTCTTCTGTTTCTGTTCCATTCATCAAAAGCATGGGTCTCCCAGAAAGATCACCTTCTTGGTATTTTTAACTTTTCACGTGCGGTTTTAACAGTCTTATGTAATGTAAGCATTATCTAAAACTTCTATGTAGAAGGTAATACATACTTAAAATTTTTGAATGTATGTATTTAATGTCTTCTCTAGGTCACTTAAAATTGTAAGTGGGCCAGCTCTGTAATGCTCCAATAAAGCACTACTAAAGAGAAGCTGGATCTCACATGGTGACGGCAGTTGGAATCCCCATCCGAGTCCTCTTCAAACCTCACGGGCACGTGGGCGACTGCCCAGCACCCACTGGCTGCAGGACGGGGTGGGGATCAGGGCATGGTCTGACCGTGGAGGACACATGTTTCTTTCTCTGTCTCCCTCAATCTCAGTCTCATTCTAACTCTCACTCTCACAGGAAAAAATACCTCCTCTCTTTCTTTGAAGGGTTTTCCATGAAAAAGAAAGCAATAAAACCTTACTAAGAGATACACAATGGAAAATCCCCTTTTAAATTCTTCTGGGGGTGCCTTCCACCTTCTGACCCTTACAGGAAACCATCGTTAATTTCTTATGAACCCTTTCAGGGATGCATGTGAACCCACACAGGAATCGATACCCGCCTTTCTCTATTATAAATAATGATCTCTAGCTTGTCTTTGAAACTTAATGTTTTTTCTTGGAAATTTGTACTTTTATGACCGAAATATTAGTGTCTGTTTCCTTCTAGAGTGTGTTATCAAGCTTTTGGACTTTTATCACATTGATTGGTTGTACATTTTAACTTACAGATCTGTTTTTTATTACTGAGGTTGATTAACCTTTTTTTTTTTTTTTCTTTTTGGAGAGGTTTTTGCTATAGGGCGTGTGCGCTCACCAGAAAGAGAGAGCCAGGGAGACAGAAAGGGAGAAATCACCCCCCAGGGGGGATGGCCACTCCTCAATCCCTTCTCCTCCATTCTCCTCTCGGAATCTTGGGCACACACGCACACGCGCCCGGCATGAGTTTAAGCCACCAGGTCCGGGACTCAAACCGTGGTCTACTATATGGGAGTTCAGCGACATAGCCATTACGCTAACTGCTGGTCCCAGGTTGATTAACCTTTTATATTTCCCTGCCTGAGAACATATCCATTGGATTTTTTAAAAAGTTTATTTATTTCTTCCATAAAGAGGAGAGGCAAAGAAAGATGCAGACGGGGGCATCCCCATCAGGATGTTCATACCATGAGACACCCCCAGTCCCAACTGTGCTTTATCATAGGCACACATGTATATGCCCAGTGTAATGTGCTCAGTGTGGTCAGTGTGGTCCCAGGACATACATACATACATACATACATATATATGTGTGTGTGTGTGTGTGTGTGTGTGTGTGTATATACACACACACACACACACACACACACACACATATATATGTATATGTGTGTGTATATATATATATATATATATATATATATATATATATATAAAATGCAGACACACACACACACATATTTGGTAATTATCAGAGAGTGCATGCGATTGCCAGAGAGAGATGTGGGTGGGGCAGGAGAGAGAGAACTCCTACTGGGATGTGGTCACGCCTCAATCTCCTTTTCCTCCATGCTGTTGTGATTTTGAGCATGCTGTGCACACATGCACACACGCATGCACACACAAGTACACACATGCATACATACACACACACATACAGGCTCACACATCACATACGCACACACGCACACACATGCGCACACGTGCACACACATGCACACACGTGCACACACGCATGCACACACGTGCACACACACAAGTGGCTGAAGCCAATATTTAAGCCACGCTTGGTTATATGAGATTTGGCTTTCTTAATCACTAGGCCACAGGGCTGGCCGCAACTTTTATTCTTCTAAACTGCTTTTTCTTGTCCAATTGAGTTGACTTATATCTCCAGTATAAACGTAAAAAAAATAATAGCCATCTTTTTCACGTTACCGATGTTTGTAGAGACGCTTCAGTGTTTTTCCACAAAGCGTGAGAGTGAGGTTGGAGCTGAGGTAGATACGGTTTATTATTTTTGTGAAATACCCATCTAAGTTGCTTTGCAAATTGTTTCTTTTGCAGTGAAGAACGGTCTTCCGCCTTGCGATGTTGAAGTGGAGCGGTGGAGTCGGGAGTACACTTTGTTTTGTATTAGCTATGTCAGTGCCCTGCCAGTATGTTTTAGTGAGGATTCTTTTTTCTCTAATGTGCTGCCAGATCCTGTCTGCTCATGTTTTAGTTGTGATTTTTCACATTCTGTCCATAAGTTGATTTGAATCACAGTTTTAAAATCTCCATGCAGTCTCAGACATTTGACGTATTTTGACATCAGTGTTATACTTGCGTCGTGGAAAAAATTGTAAAATTTGTGTTCTGGGCTGGCCCCGTCCTGCCGCAGTTAAGCGCTGTGCATGGAAACCTGGGCCCCACATGGCCACCCTATAGGTCAAGTCCTGGGGGCAGTTCCAGACTGGAAAAACACACTGGGTGCATTTTCATGAACCCCCAAATCCTGACATGGTGGAGAAAGGCAAGGAAAAGGATTGCGGGGTGACCAGGCCGCACAGTGGGGGGCACCGTTCTTTCTTCCCCTTTGGTGAGCACATGCAGCCTTTGTCAGTTAAAAAAAAATTGTGTTCCTTTTTCATCCTCAAGAACAGGGTAGGTGATACTGGAACTGTCTGTTTCTTAAAGGTTTGGTGGGATTCCCTTTGATTCCCTTGGACTGTCCTCCCTGTCTCACCCCCAGTGTCATGTCTCCAAAGAACTGCCATTCATCTCCAGCTTCGGGGCCTCTAGCACCTTATATTCACTTTGTCTGAAACTTAAATCCATCATCTTCCCTTTGATCAATAAGTCTCTATTAGTTTTTGGTAAAATAGTTCAGAGCTGGGAAATACGCTCTTTATTCTAGAGTGCTACCTGCCAGGTTAGCCATGTGGTACCCTTGAAGGAGGAGGGTTTGAGGAACAACTCACCGTCTATACCAGAGAGTCTGGAAACTCCTTCATGTGAGTATTTTCAAACTTCTGTCAGACTGTCTTTTCTGCAGTGCGTGATACATCACATCATGTGGATTTACCTTTTCGTTCTCTGTAACCAGCAGTATTGCAGCTGTGACACGGCCCTGTCATCACACGCCATTGTCACAATACAGAATCAGGTCCATAGAGTAAGTTCATCCTGAAGTCTTCGTCCATGGCAAGGAAATTTTGCTCTTACTATTATTGAGAAATCAACTGCACCTACTGATTTTCATGGGCTGGTTGATGCCATTTTAACACGAGAGTTCAACCTCATGCTTATCTACCCCAGTTTTTTTTTTTTTTTTTTTTGAGAGGTTTTTGCTATAGGGCGTGTGTGCTCACCAGAAAGACAGAGAGAGACAGAGAGACAGAAAGCGAGAAATCACCCCCCAGGGGGGATGGCCTCGCCGCAATCCCTTCTCCTCCATTCTCCTCTCGGGATCTTGGGCACGCACGCACACACGCCCGGCATGAGTTTAAGCCACCAGGTCCAGGATGCAAACCGCGGTCGACTACGTGGGAGTTCAGCGACATAGCCATTACGCTAACTGCTGGTCCCTAAAAAAGTGTATTTTGTGAGAGAAAAGTGGAGAAAGGTGGAGAAAGGAGCTCCTCCGTCAGGTCCTCACTCTGTCTCCGTGGCTGCAGCCCACTGACATCATGGGCATGTGTGCACGCGCCCTGTCTGCTCGGGGCAGTCCTGGGTGCAAACCAGGCACGTTCCACCTGGACCTCGTGCTGTTACCACTGTGCCATTGTCTGTTCACACACATTCTTTTAAAAACAGAATTTAAATATGTTCCATAGAGTGAATCTGGGAAACCCTGATACAAGACAGTTTGATTTAGAGCAGTAGTTTTGTTGTTGTTGTTGTTGTTGTTGTTTCAAATTCAACCATTTTTAAACTGGATAATACTTGCAGAAAAAGAGAATAGAGAAAAAAAAAGAAAATGTGACAATCGAGAATATTGTGAATGAAAAAGAGAACGTTCTCCAATTTCTTCCTCCCTTCATACCCCCCAAGATAATCTTTGGCACATAACCTTTCAGAATTTTCTTTGTGGATGCGTACTGTATTTGTAATTTAATGTAGGTACAATATAAATGACAAATAACAGAAACAGGGATTGTATTATATTATGTAACGCTATTCTGTACATTGTATTTTTAGCCAGTAGAGTTTGTTTATTTATTTTTTTCACTTGTGAACTTTTTTGAGACTCTGACCTTGAGAAATTCACACGAATAAGATGATCAAATCTGACATTCAGCTTTGAGAGGGTTATGTTGGGGAACCCCGGAGGTAAGGCTCTGTTCGCTTGCAAGCCTCACCTCTCCATTACAGCCATGTGGGGGCGTGGCTAGAGGTCGACCTTGACCTTCATTCGTTGCCATTTCACTCGCTGCAGACACTGCATTTTCAAATTCTGGATTGTATGCCTTGGACACCTTGTAACCATTAAACATGTTTCGAAATTATTAGTATCTACTCAGGGAAACAAATCTTAGCCATGGAGCCCTTTGTAGTAGGATCTGTGTCTTATTTTCATTTCAACACCTGGTCCAGGCTGAGCATGTAGGAGGCGGCAATGAAGTACTGGTGACCGAATCAAAGTGTCAGTAGCAGAAGGTAGAAGGGTGACGGAGGGTTCCGTATTCAGCTCAAGTAAATTTGCGAATTCAGCTTTTTTAAAAAAATAATTTTTTAAAATTTAACTTTACTTATTATTTTCCAGTTTGATCAGAGACAGAGAAAGAGAGGAAAAGTGAGAAAGCAAGCCACCAGACCCGGGACTTGAACCATAGTTGGCCATGTGGGAGTCCAGCACCCTTAGCCACCATGCCACCTGCCGGCCCCGGGAATTCAGCTTTTTATGTGATGTCTTAGATTATTTAATATCAAAACTACCTTGTGTTTCTATCCGCTACTGGCAGAACGTAAATAAAACAGCAATTATTATGTTCTCTTGGCATTGCTGACTAGATTGCCAATGTTTTTCTTAATGAGCATTTGAAGTCCCATAAAGGCAGAGAATTTTAATCTGTATGAAAGTTATTTGCCAATTTATAATTGGATGGTTGCAATATAGCTCTCATATAATACTTAGATTTTCTACGTTTGAGTCGCTCTTTGGTATGAAGAATAAAAACCCTCTAAATAGCCCACAGTCTAGTTTCACTTTTGGGGAGCAAGTTTTTATTTTGTAGGTTTTATTTTATGAGGCTTAAGAGCATTAATTGAACTATTTCATTGCACATGAATTGTAACATTGTTTCTGCCGTCTGTAGTGTATGATCGAGAACACAGATCTGCAATTTAGGAGAACTCGGATTTTGTCCAGGTTCTGCCACTCATTAACTATGTGGTGTTGGGAGGAATTCTTTTACTTAATTTCTTTGTGATATGGGGTTCATTATTTTTAGCCCCAAATTTGGAGCTTACAATTTGTCTAGTCCAAAATATAGGTGGCAAAATAGCAGTATTAGTTATTGACGTCTCGCCATCTAGGTAACTCTCTTGTATTTCCTTTCCTCTCACTTTCGCAGATTATGGGAATTGAACTTGAATGTCTGCTCATTCTGTTGACGGTGTGGCTCCTGTGCGTGTGACGTTGGTAGGGTGCAGGATAAGTCTGGACTGTGTGAAGATCAGTTGAATCTAGTTTGCTGCTTTTCCCATTATAAACTAAATTCCCTATTTTTTCTTTAATTTAGTGGTTAAAATATAATGAAAATGAAATCTCATGATGCCATTGTTTACCCAGTAACTTGTAAAATGAACCTGTAATTAGGAAACAGTGAAAAGCATTTTTAAATGGAGCTCCTATTTATAATTTCTTATTTGTCTTTTCTTTGTCACTGGTCTTGACTTTTAATTTTTTTTCCCTTACCTTTTTTAAAAAATAATTATTCTATTGAACTTTATTTTATTTATTTATTTTAATTTGACCAGAGAGGGACAGAGTGTGTGTGTGGCGGGGGAAGGGAGTGAGAAAGCAACCTGCCAGGTCCAGGACTTGAACCTCAGTCGGACACCTGGGAGCCCACCACCTTTAGCCATCACACCACTTGCTGGCTTCTCTTCTTACTTTTTACAGTCTCTGGTTGGCCAGCTAATCTTAAAAACCTTAGGTAGAAAGAGGGATGATCAATGTCAAGAATATTTTTTTCTTTAGGATTATATAATTTTATTTATCATCTTTATTATTATTTTAAAATTTGCTACAGGGCATGTATGCTCACCAGAGAGAGAGATAAGAGAAAGTAAGAAAGCAAGCTGCCAGGTCTGGGACTTGAACTGCAGTCCGCCGTGTGGGAGTCCAGCACCTTAACTACCACACCACCTGCTGGTTCAAGGATATCTTTTTGAAGCTAAGAATGATATTGTTCTTTTTCACCGGTGCTTCTGCAGTGGAGATTAATGCATTCCTTTGTCTGGCTACATTCTTTCTGGCTATGTGCTTTGGCATTTTTACATTGTCTTTTAGTGAAGAGATGGTTGATGAACAGAGTTAACTTTACTCTTTTTTTTTAATGCCAGAAAGCACACCCCCCCACACACACACTCCAGGGCTTGGTCACACAACACAATCCTTTTTCTTCCAGTTCTTCATCCCATCAGGATTGTACACCCAGCATGATTGACAGGTCTGTGAGTCAGCATAACCTGAAAGCAAAGCATTAGAATGGACGTTCTCATCCCAGCCCTGGTATCTGCTAGAATATTTTGAATATTTTCTAACTGAATTTCTTTGTTTTATATTTTCCATTTATAGGGCATGAAGAGTGAAGTGGAAAGGTTGACAATATTCGTGTGTGTGTGTGTATGTGTGTGCTCAGAGAGATTTTTGCTATAGGGCGTATGTTCTCACCAGAGACACACAGAGAGAGAGAGAGAGAGAGAGAGAAAGTGAGAAATCACTCCCTAGGGGGGATGGCCATGCTGCCATCCCTTCTCCTCCGTTCTCCTCTCCGGATTTTGGGCACACACGCACATGGACCTCACGTGAATTTCAAGCTGCCGGGTCCGGGACTCAAACCATGGTTGGCCATGTGGGTATCCAGCTCCACTAACTACTACATTACCTGCTCCTTGCCACCGTGTGTGTGTGTGCGCGCGCGCGTGTGCCGTAACTTTCTGTTTTCTGTCACTCACTGTTCTTTTCCTCATCTTAAGTGGAAATGAGACCAGTGAGCCCGTCATTGCTCTGCTGTGGTCTACCATAAGTCTGACTTTTCACCCAGAGATCCTTATGCCCTACTTGGCTCTGTTATTCACCTTTCAATCAGGATAATAGTGATGCTCACCTCTGTGTGTCTTGTGGCGACAAATCAGTGCAGTATGTCCACTACTGTGAGTCCATATTAAGTGTTCAATAACGGAGTTTTTGTTTTGTTTTCTGTTCTCGGTGATGTCTGGGGAAATCCATGTCATGCTTCCATTCCCACCATAGTCTGGGACTCTCACCTCTTCCATCGACCCTCTGTCCAGATACTGCCGGATATAGCAGTGCCAGAGCTCCGCAAGCTCTCTCACCGTCAGATGATGGCTCTTCCCCACAGTAGCTGTGTTTTCTTCACCAGATTGCTCAAAGCATGGGTCTGGACTTTTCCGTTTACCTTTTTGGACCTAGCAATTAGAAGGCATAGCAATGTAGAAAGGGAAAATAGAATTTAATACCAGAGATTGCATCTCCTGAAATTCACAGGAGACGCTCCTGTCTAGGAGGTTTTCTTTTGCCCCTGAGGTCTGGCGCTCCCCAGCCTGTGTCCCTTTGTCGTGTTGCAGGGGCTGGGTCAGCGAGAGCTCCTGCGGGCCTCCAAGCCCACCCGCTGTCAGTCCTAGAGGAGCCTGTGGGTTCTGACCCCTGTCCGAGGATACCCGTTTCTCCCACCTCAGCTTAATGGTGATGGTATCAGCAAATCCTTGTGGGACACTCCCAACCCAGTTTACCTTGTGTGCTCTGACGTCACTAAACTGGGCTATACAGTAATGTTTCTGTTTCCTTCCAAAGTCTGGCGTATCTAGTCTGGAGTGCACTATGGTTAGAGAGCCCTTCAGGTTGTATTTTACCTTGTCCTGCTTGGCGTTTTAGCTTTTAGACAATGAGCAGGGTCTGGGATGGGCTCACGGCGTTTTTTACTCTGAGTCTATGGTGGCTAACTTTTGAACAAATCGTACACACACACACGCACACACACACACATGGACAGAGTGAGAGAGAACATATATACACACACACATTTAAAAAGAAATAATTTGCGGAACTATTTATGAAACTGAAGGAGCTGCCATTGGTGGGGCACAGGAAGACCACTGAAGCACTACCCATGGGCCAGCCAGTGCTGTGGTGGTTGGGCAACTGGATCCTACATGACTACATGGTTCAAGTCCTGAACCCACTGGTTTGTAAAACACATGTGTGCGTGCATACCCAAAATCCCGAGAGGAGGATAGGGGAGAAGGCATTGCAGCATGGCCATCCCCTTTGGGGGGGTGCTTTATCTTCCCCTTCACTGAGCACACATGCCTTCTAGAAATTTTCAAAAATGAAAATAATAATAATAATAATAAACTAACTGATAAGTCTTCCTTTGAAAATTGTTGAATGATGTTTCTCTGGTCTCAAATAGCAGTTAAAGCTACTGAATACTAAAGCTGAAACGCTAGAAAAAGTAAAAGGTTCATAGCATAGGAAACCTGACTTCATAGCTGTGGGAATTGTTGATCAAATTGAATCCAAACTGAAAAATATTTTTTTCTCCATTATCTTCTTACACTTGGCTGACAGATGGTGTGGTGGTTAAGTGCACTGGACTTCACATGGCTGAACACGGTTTGAGTCCCAGACCTGATGGCTTGCTTTCTCACTTTCTCTGTCTCTCTCTCTTGCTCTGTCTCTCTCTGGTCAAATTTTAATTAATTAATTAATTAAGTTAAATAAAATACTTTAAAAAAAAAGAAGAAAATCTTTTCCAAGTAAAGATCTGAATATATTGAGAGATATGTCAAGTCTCTGTTTAAGCTTTTGATTTATAATTACCTTACTAATCAACAGATCATGTGTTAGTAGGAAAGCTGCCGTCCTTAATGAATTTTGAAATAAAGGTAGATAAGAAACTAAGTTAATTAAATACCTTCATAGTGTGCTTTATATACTACTTAGAATTTGCTCACATGAAGTTAGAATATTGACTCCCACTGTGTACAGTTTGTTAATACAAAGTATACCACTGAACGTAAGGTCTTTTATAATGCAAGGTATTTTATTTTACATTGCAAGTATTTTCTTATACTATGCAAGATGGCAGTACTGCAGTTGATTAAAGTAGTTACTTACCTTCTGTACAGGGCTAGGTAGATGCGGTCTGCGGGCTAAGCTACTTGTTAGCCGCCCAAGGAGAGAAGCGTACAGAAATTGAGTATGTAGAAACTTACAGCTTGAATGTCACACAGTGCTGATCCTTTCAAAAAAGCATAAGTCCTCAATGCACTTAAAAAAGTAAAAAACAAAAACTGGTCCTTCTCTACAGATAGCTTGAGAAACATTGCCTAAAAGACCGTTGATAAGCAGATGCATTTTGAAGAGGTCTCTGTTAGCAGTGCATTTGAATAAGAGTGAAAGAAGGTGTAGTGGTTTTCCGTAACAGGGGTCTACAGAGACAGGAATTTTAGTTACTGCTTTATAGGATTTATCTAAACTTTTAAGAAATAACTTCTTTATGAAGTAAATGGGTTAAAAATGAGGAAAATAAGAGTATGTGTCAGGATATTTAAAAAAGGAGGGCTCTTACATGTCTTGTTCCATTATTTCTGTCTTTATCTTGAATAAAAGATATTTATTTGTACCTGTTTTTATTTTTTGTCTGTTTATCTTGGTGTAATTTATTTTTTGTATCTTAAACAGCCCTTTCATCTTCATCAACCTTTTTGATGAAGGTGTTTTTGATTCGGAATAGCTTCTCCTCTCTCCTCCCAAACATACCGTACCTGGGCCCAGAGCGGTTCCCTCGTACAGTGGTGATTGGAATCAATCCTACTGAGATGCTGGAAGAAGGGACGGTTTACTGTACATTTTGGTAGCGTCTCAACTAAGCTAATAATAAATGTGAGGTGCTATTGCAGTATGCCTGTTCAGCCTGTTCTTACTTGAACTGCCTGAAAGTCTTGACATTGTCTCCTTTTTTATAAAGTAAAAACACAGAGTTTTAAGTAATTCGGTCAAGCATGACTGTGTTCCAGCTGAGATTTAAACTCGAGTGGTCTGTCTCTAGAGTTTGTACTCTTAACTACAGTGTAAATTATGTTTTTTTTATAAGATGGAATTAACTGCATTTTTCTTGTTCTCATGCTTGTTCTCGAACTTCATTTATTTGAAATTTAAATACCAGATTTACGTATTTGTGATAGTAAATATATTTAATCATTTAAGTAAGAGACATTACTGATACAAGTAAGAGGCCCTAGTTTTTTATGCTTTAAAAAAGATCTACTGGTGGGGCCAGCAGGTGGCGTGGTGGTTAAGGCGACTGGACTTCCACATGGCTGACCAAGGTTTAGACCCTGACCTGGAGGCTTATTTTCTCACTTTCCCTCTCTCTCGCTCTCTCTCTCACTCTGTCCCTCTCTGGTCAAATTTAAAAATAAATAAATGAAGTTAAATAAAATAATTCTTTTTAAAAAAATCTACTGGTTAGGTAAGTATGGTTCATTGAAGTGATAGGATTTACCAAGATCCATCTCTTACAGATTGGTAAAAAGTAAATATCAAGAAATGAAAACTTTTTAGTATTATCTGCAGGTATAAATATATATTTATATATGTAAAATCTTATGTGATGGCCCATTTACCTCTCGTGTTATGATTTTTTAAAATATAATGATTTGAGTTCAGCACTGTCCATTGCTTAAATTCCACGTTAATTTCATTGAATGCTGATACCAGCTTGCTTCGTTTTTTCAAACGGATGTATGATGTGTGCAGGCATTGTTGAAGAATTCAGCTTGTCTTTTTGGAGAGTGTTTAGGTGTTGAACTAAGGATCTTGTGGGGTTTGGTTGATAGTAAGTACTCTAATGAAGTAATAAAATAACAAAACCATAATATGATGTGTGGATTTGACACGCAAATGGAAATAGCCCTTTAGAGTTTTTGATTGTTTTTTATACATACTATATTAAAGCACTATGAAACAAGATTTTGTTTTATTGACAGTCCAAAGTAAAAGATTAGAACCTGTATTAATCTTCAAATCATGTGAAAGTAACGTTTGAGGACTCCAGTTCGTAGAGATAAGAACCTAACACATTGCATCCAGTCCATTAAAGCCTGAAGAAATGGAAGAGGGCCTTTGATAAGTGTCCTGCCTGTCTTAACCTTGAATGCTGTTATGGGGGCGGG
Source organism: Tupaia tana (assembly GCA_026018925.1). Taxonomy (NCBI): domain Eukaryota; kingdom Metazoa; phylum Chordata; class Mammalia; order Scandentia; family Tupaiidae; genus Tupaia; species Tupaia tana. The sequence continues at coordinate 6,009,201 of JAKSZU010000021.1, forward strand.
AGGAGGCCGCTGTATCTGTTTCATTGGCTTAGGTTTTCTCATGCTGGGAGAAATCAATACCGAGAGGCGTTGCATGACAGAGGAATCCCTTCAGAATTAAAGGTGGCTGTCACACATTGTCATTGGTTGACTTTTGTTTATAAGTCTTTCTTAGGAGTCTTTCTACAGTTGCTGTAGATAGCTTTTGCTTTTTTATCGTTTTACTTTTTTTTTTTAGGATTAGACTTTAAATCTGAGGTAAGGGATTAAGTACAAAGACCTCCAAAAAAGAAATAGTGAGAAGCTTCTTCATGTGTTGTCCTTCAGGTGATTTCCCTTTTAAATGGTGTCTAATGAGACAAGTGACTTATAAGGTAGGTTATTTTGAAACAAGCCGAGAAGGAAAATAGCACACAGAAGGTGTTTAGCAGAAGTTACGTGTACTGGATGTACCATGTCAGACTCGGTGCGAAGCTCTGTCAGAGAGAGTAGGCCTGCACATCCTGCCATGGAGTGATGTGGTTCCATTCCCGTTATTTAGAAAAGTTGTCTTACTCTGAACAGCCACTAATTCTGTAGTAGACTGTCCAACAGGGAAGGGTTAAGAAAAAAGGAGAACTTCCTTTTTATTTCACATGTTATTGCTCTCTGATTTTTTTTTTTTTTTTTTTTTTTTTTTTTGCTATATGGCGCGTGTGCTCACCAGAAAGAGAGAGACAGAGAGACAGAAAGCGAGAAATGACCCCCCCCCCTTCCCCGGGGGGATGGCCATGCCGCAATCCCTTCTCCTCCATCTCCTCTCAGGATCTTGGGCATGCACGCACATGCACCCAGTGTGAGTTTAAGCCACCGGGTCTGGGACTCAAACTGCAGTTGGCTACATGGTAGTTCAGTGACATAGCCATTACGCTAACTGCTGGTCCCATGTACTCTTAAAAGAAGGGAGGAAGAGAGAGAACCTCTATGTGGCATGACCACACAAGTATATGTTTCTTTAAAATACTTAGAAGTCTTAAATACAAAACATGTAAAACCAACACACCTTTTTTTTTTTTTTTTTTTTTTTTTGAGAGATCGTTGCCATAGGGCACATTTGCTTACCAGAAACAGAGAGACAGAAAGTCAGAAATCACCCCCCAGGGGGAATGGCCATGCCACCATCCCTTCTCCTCCCGTCTCCTCTTGGGATCTTGGGCATGCACACACATGTGCCCCATGTGAGTTTTAAACTGCTGGGTCTGGGACTCAAACCTCTGTCGATTATGTGCGAGTCCAGCAATGTAACCATTACGCCACCTGCTGGTCCCCAAACTAACACACTTTAATTGTTTAATTAACATCAAACAGTCGGCCAGCCTCTTAGCCTAATAGTTAAGGGAGCCAGGTCCCCCATGGCTGGTTGCGGTTTGAATTCCAGTCCCAGAAACTTGAAAAACATGCTGTGTGCATGCACACATTCATGTCCGAAATCCCAACAGGATGGAGAGATGAAGAAGAATATTCATTTCTTTTTATGGCTGCATAGTGCCACTTGGCCTATCGGCAGGTATTGGATTATCTCCAGTGTTTGCTTCTTATGATTAAAAATCCTGTGGTATTTTCTTTCAAGTTATTTGTGTGGGAGTATGTTCTTATTCATTGTGCAGATAGAGCCAGGAGTGGAATTGCTAGCTACAGAGCAGGGATCTGTTTAAACTCACTAGAAACTGCCAAACCATCTTCTCAGGTATTTGTGAAATTTGCACCCACCCAGAAGATGGGTTTGAATTTCAGTTATCACACAGCCTTGTCAGTACTTGGTGTTGTTGATTGTTTTAAGTTCAACCACTTGTAGTGGGTATGTAATGATAGTTTATTGTGATTCTTATTCGGATTTCCCCACTAAGTATCTTCTCATGTGTTTATTACCCCTTTGTATATCTTTTGTGAAGTATATGTTCAAATCTTTTCTTGTTTTGTTTTGAGAGAGATTTTTGCTATAGGGAACGTGCACTCAACTGGAGAGACGGAAATACAGAAGGGAGAAATCATGCCCAGAGCGATGACCATATTTCAGTCCCTTCTCCTCCATTCTCCTCTCGGGATTTTGGCCACTCATATACACACACCCGATGTGAGTTTTAAGCCACCAGTCCAGGACTCGAACTGTGGTTGACTATATGGGAGTCCAGCGCTATAACCATTATGCCATCTGCTGGTCCAAATCCTTATACATTTGAATTGGGTTATTTGTCTTACTAAGTTGGAAGAATTCTTTATGTATCTTTTGAAGAAGTTGTTTGTCAATGATATGTTTGGTGGATATTTTTTCTCGATTCCGACTTACCTTTTTATTTTATAAATGGCCTCTTTTAAAATGCAGGTATTATACTTTTTATTTTTTGAGAGGTTTTTGCTACAGAGCACATGTGCTCACCAGACAGTCAGAGAGACAGAGAGACAGAAAGTGAGAAATCACCCCCCAGGGGGGATGGCCACGCTGCAATCCCTTCTCCTCCATTCTCCTCTTGTGATCTTGGGTACACATGCACACGCGCCCGGCGTGAGTTTAAGCCACTGGGTCCAGGACTTGAACTGCGCTTGACTACATGGGACTCCAGCGACATAGCCATTACGCTAACTGCTGGTCCCGGTATTATACATTTTGATGAACTATATCAATTTTTTATGCTTGTAATTTTCTTTTATGGTTCCTCTCACCCACCCATTTATTACTTTTATTTAATATTTATTTATTTCATGAGTGAGAGAGAAATACGAAGAGATATGACACCCTGACAGGTCCTGACTCAGGTGCACACACATGCCTGGCACACCCAAGGAGCTTGTCAGATGAGAATCTGCGAGCTGTCTGGGTCGATCTGCTTCACAGAGTATCATGTGAATTGCTGCGCCACCATTGGGCTTTTCCCCCCTCTCTCTTCTCTTTGTTCTGGAACTAACTATTTATTAATCTTGTTCATATCGTCAAAGAACCAGCTAATGGTTTTTCTCGCTTCTTCTCTGGCTTTTTAAAAAAAATTTTTTTTTTTTAATTAATCTTTGTTTTCCATTTATTTGGAGTTTGGTTTGCTCGTTCATATAAGTTTAGGTCATAAATCTTTGAAGTTTGCATCATTGATAGAACATTCTCTTTTCTCTAAGACATGTAAAGCTATACATTTTCCTTTAAATGCTGCTTTGCCTGATGTTACAGTTTTTTTCTAGTTGTCCTCATGATTTCTTCTTTGATCCATGTTATTCGGAAGTGAATTTTTTCATTTCCAGTTTTCTTGAAAAGTGTTTCAATGGCATTTGACCAAAGAATCAAAAGTATCTCTGTGTTTCTAGATCTTTTTCCTACATCACTTTCTTTGTCCATTACATCTTAGCCATTACCTTCTCAAAATAGCCTCTTTCCCCCCAAAAGCTGTCATAAAATCATATTTCTTTTCTGTTATGGAAGAAAATTTAGGGAGTAGCATAAACTCCAATGTGTCTGGAATATAGGCTGTATAGACAGGTGCCATGCGGGAGAATGGACCACATGTGTAAATTATAAGCCACGCATTCTAGACATTAGCATTTTATCCTAATTTTTCAGTATTTAGACTAGTCATGCACTCTCTTGGAGACAGAGTATACAAATATGTCTGTACTGGACTAAAAATTTTCTAGAAATAATTCTGAGACTGTTTATAAGAGGCCAATTAAAGATGATTTCAAGAGGTGAGTTGTAGACTAATAGTGATAAGAATGATTAGGACATTTTTTGAGATAGAATGTATGCGATATGAAATGAAGAAAGTTGAGAAGTCTCAAATAACAAGAAGTAGAAAAATGTGCCCCCTCAAGTGTAATAGCATGTTTAGGATGAAGATGGTAGGTTTTATATATTTTTAATTTTAGGTACTAATTGGACAAGTAGAGATTATCCTACAGATAAAAATGTGGAATTAGATAGGCAAAGTTAAAAGCTAGATTTGAATTGATGATAGTAGGTGATGCGAGAGTGGGTGATATTGCCAAGAGATATTTGGTAAATCCTTGGGGAAGTGCCATCATTTCATAATGGGAATAAAATAATGAAGGGGGAAAAAAAGCCTGACCACCAAGGAAAGTGGTCAGATCAGGGACAGGAAGAAACCAGAGGAATCTCCTGAATTTTTTTTTAAAGATTAATTTAATTTAATTTAATTTATTCATTCATTTTTCTTTTTTGGAGAGGTTTTTGCTATAAGGCGCGTGCACTCGCCAGACAGAGAGAGACAGAGAAACAGAAAGCGAGAAATCACCCTCCGGGGGGATGGTCACTCCGCAATCCCTTCTCCTCCATTCTCCTCTCGGGATCTTGGGCACGCACACACACGTGCCCGGCGTGAGTTTAAGCCACCAGGTCTGGGACGCGAACCGCGGTTGACTACGTGGGAGTCCCGCGACACAGCCATTAAGCCAACTGCTGGTCCCCACTCATTTATTCTAATTTGACCAGAGAGAGAGAGAGAGAGAGAGAGAGAGAGAGAGAGAGAGAGAGAAAGTGAGAAAGCAAGCTACCAGGTCCAGGACTTGAACTGTGGTCAGCCATGTGGGAGTGTCCAGCACCTTAACCACCACGCCACCTGCTGGTCCCCAAGAATCTCCTTAATTTCAACCTCACTCTGATCTTTTGTACAAAGGACAAGTAATTTTAGGGAGCGCTATGGAAAGGAAGATTTAAGTATAGTATTACTTCTTTTTCCATATTTACATTTAAAAAGCCAAAGTAGTAACTTGAATTACAGATCCATACTAAATTGTTTTTCTCTTTAGTTTTTTACTTCAAGACTGTCTTCTAAGAAGATTTATTTATCTTATATTTAGCTTATTAATTCTACAGTAGTAACTCTTAGGTTCAAAGACAGTGAGTGGTGGGATCAGCAGATGGCATAGTGGTAACATTGCTGGGCTCCCACAAGGCCAACTGCAGTTTGAGTCCCAGACCTGGTGGCTTCAAATTCATGCCAGGCGTGTGTGCTGTGTGCGTGTGTGCTCAAAATCCTAAGAGGAGAATGGAGGAGAAGGGATTGCAGCATAGCCATCCCCCCTACTGGGTGATTTTTTGCTTTCTGTCTCTCTATCTCTCTGTCTGGAGAGTACACACATCCTATAGCAAAAATCTTTTTCTCAAAAAAAAAGAAAAAAAAAGAGACAGTTATTAGTTCCCAAGATGCTTATTTATTTTCTTTTTAGATTTAAACATTTTTGTGGTCATGTTGTGATATTATAATACCTTGTTTACTTGAAGCTTAAAAACAGAAAAATTCATCTAAGGTACAAGGAATTGTGCCTAAAATAAAGTTGAATTAAGTTTTAGGTCTGATCTTTTATTTATAAATTACTTTTTTTTTTTGATCGGATCTCTTAGTGTACCTCCATCCAGCTTCTAAACCCAAACACATATTCACATATTTGTACCACTGATAACTCACACATATTTGATGTTAAAAGACATAGTTCTCATCTGTACTTGACTTTGAATGATATGCCCTACATGGACTTGTTACTATTTTTTAAATAAGAACGATTTCAAATTACATTTTAAAGACGTTTTTAAAAATAGATACAGGTTCATCATACCTTTACAAAACATTTTTATCGGTTTCCTTTTATCATGTTTTCGGGTTAAATGTGACTCTAATGTTCCACAAAGAGACAGAGATTGATAATCAGGAAAGAATAGCCCTTTAATGTGATTTATATCTATGGATTTTATGTCAGATATGAAAAGTTGCTGTTCAAATTGTAAAGGAGGATCCATTAGAGACCACTTTACACCATTTTACCATTTAGCTTACCTTGTGATCTTGTTCTCTAGAACCTCGTCTTTTCAAGTAAACTTGAACAGCTATCCGATGTTTTCAAAATATAATGGGGTAAAGTTAAAATATTCCTATATTGATACACGGTCGACACGACAGGCTCTTCAGTAGTGTCTTTTTCTGGTACTCCTAGTACAGGTTAGTGTGAAGGTGTGTGTTGCTTAGGGAGTAGAGACCAGTGATTTTTCGAATTCCATCAATAATTGGGATTTGTTCTTATCAGATGAAGGTAGACAAGGACAAATGGTGGGTACAGTAGGGGGTGGTGAAAGGGGAGAAGGCTGCGAGGGTCTGCCCACCACTCTGTATCCTGTTATTTCTGTGTGTGGTTGGGAGAGTTACGAAGTAACCCGGCGGGACACATCTGAGTTCCTGAGTGCATCTCTGAAAATAGCATGTATCAGTTGACGGTTTTGTTATTATGGAATAATTCTCTGGTTATCTTCATTTAAACTACTTACCCTTTCAGGTGTTTCTTAATCATTTTCTTTCTTTCTTTGCTCAAATCAGATTTTTAACAGACTCTACTTTCCTGCGGTTGGTTTGGCTCAAATCTTTTTAAAACATACAATGTATGATGTTTACCTTTAGTTTGTTATAAACTTATCTAGGTCCTAATTTGACTTATTTTTCCTAAATCAATGTTTAGATTTTAAAAAGTGTACATCTCTTAAAGGTTATACTCAAGTACTTTTTTTAAAAAGAATTCTTATGGAATCAGCAGTTAGCGTAATGGCCATGTTGCTGGACTCCCATGTAGTCAACTGTGGTTCAAGTCCTGGACCCGGAGGCTTAAACTCACGCCGGATGCGTGTGCGCCCAAGATCCCGAGAGGAGAATGGAGGAGAAGGGATTGTGGTGTGGCCATCCCCCCTGGGGGGTGATTTCTCGCTTTCTGTCTCTCTGTCTCTCTTTTTGGTGAGTGCACACACCCTATAGCAAAAAAACCTCTCCCCCCAAAAAAATATTTTATTTTATTTACTATTATTATTTTTTATATTTGACCAGAGAGAGAAAGAAAGTGAGAAAGCAAGCCACCAGGTCTGGGACTTGAACTGCAGTGGACCATGTGGGAGTTCATTGTCTTAACCACCATGCTACCTGCCAGCCGTTACTCAAGTACTTTTAAGCACTCTCTCAGAAGTTGCATAAAATCTAGTTAATAAATTCTTTCAGCTCTTGTCATCCCCTCATTTTGCTGATGAAGAAATTTAGACTTAAAGAGGTGAATGAATGAGTTGCCCCAAATTGGCAGGTGATATTTGCAAGGATGATGCTGTAATCGGGTTAACGTTTTGCTCCCCAATCTTCTGTTCGTATTAACTGTGGCTCTTAGTGCCTCTTCTCTGTTGTTGTTCTACGTTCTAAAATGTCTTCCGTCTACTACACTTTTCACCTGTATTTTGTGCTTTGGTCAAACTTTCCTTCCTCTTCTTGAAACGGAGCCCTGGTTTTCTGTCTTGCCTCTGCTTTAAGGTTCTCTTTTTTTCCCATTCAAAAATAGTTTATGTTTTCAATTGTATTCCGTATTAATTTCCTTGGACTCTAGCGCAGTGTTTCATGCAGAGTAAGACATTTGATTTCTTAGGCATGTACATCTGCGCTGGATCTGTTGGGCTGCTGTTGGTGTAAGGAACAGAAAACCCAATTCCTCCTGGCGAATCAGTGAGTGGAAGCGAATCAGCTTTTATTAAAAGAGAGTCCGGAGCTAACTTGGTCTTTAGGATTTGCCTGATCTCTTGGGTTGTTGGGAAAGTGCTAACGTATTTTTCTGTTTCATTATGCAAAAGTGCGTCATGACCTTCCTGAGGACCCCGTAGGGCCTTGATTCCTCCTGGAAGAAGCTCTGTTTTTCTATAATTCTCACAATTCTGCTCTTTTTTAGTTTAGGCTTTATTGTCAGTCTCACTTCTCTCATGGTACGGACAGAATTTCCAGCACTCCTAGAGTTAATTTTATTTTTCCTCTTTTAATCCCTGGAGAAAAGAGAGAATGATCCACTAAAAACCTGAACTTTCCCCGTAATGCACCATTTACATTCAATTGCCTTTTCTAAGCCAGGTAGAAAAAATCCACTGTTAAAAAAATCTGTTAAAAATCTGATTTGAGCAAATGAAATGTCGGCATGGGTGTGATTTTTTACCCAGATGGGACTGGGACCACCGGAACCCTCATTGGTTACCAGATCAGTGGTGGGAAGGTTTGTAACAGCAACCTGTCCCACCCAGCACAGAGTAGGCGGGCAGGTGACAACCCGTGTCACACACACATCAAGTAGTGATATTTGTTCCTCCGTCAGGTTTATGTTTCGCGTCCCACTCTTCTATTCATTCGTGTGACTGCACTATGCTTGCTGTGCTCACACACATGAGCTGCTGCTCAGAGTTTACATGCGTGTGTTGTGTGTAGGTGTGGTTGTGCATTCCTGAATGACAGGGATGCATTCTGAGAAGCAGTCAGTTTCATCTCGGCATGAACATTCACGAACGGGACAGTATGACCTTGTCCACACCAGGCTCCGTGGTGTAGCCTGTGTGCTCCTTATGGAACAGTTGCCACGCATGTGGACTGTCACGGACTGAACCGACCTTACATGGTGCAAGACTGTGTCTATGTGTGTGCGTGTACGATGGATGAGTGCATTGGACTTACCTTTGGAAGTGACGGTGAAAGTCTGATATCCCTTGTGAATAGGCTGAAGAATCAAATTCGTGTCACTCTGTGTTCCTTATTCCATGTATTGCATGGACTGTAGTCTTATAAACACGATGTGAATGTCAAAAGGAAAGTAATAAGCATTTTGGAAACTCGCTACTGTATCTGATTCAGAAGAATCATAAGGTTTGTTACTTGGGGGTCAGAATTGATGATTTCTAAGATAGTACTTTTCTTATTTTTTTAGTTTTTCACTTATTGTTTAATTTCTAGAGGGCACATGGACTGGGTAGAGAAAGACAGTGAGAAAGTGCCCCCCAAGGGAGATGACCCTGCTGCAATCCCTTCTCAGAATTTTAGGCATGCACGTACCCACACCTGGAGTGTTTTCCAAGCTGCTGGGTCCAGAGCTCCAACCACTTAGTGGGCCATGTGGGATCCAGTGCCTTAACTTCCATGCCACCAGCTGGCCCAAAGACAATTCTTTCCAAGTATTAGTGTGCATTATCTGTGGGTCTCACTAACATCCAGATACTCATTCAGTCGTTTTGGGGTGGGATAAGAGATTCTGCGTTTTTAGTGACTCCTAGGCGTTTCCCTTACTACTGTCCATTTTGTACAATTTGTATTTAAAAGATCAAACTGTTTCATTTTCTGAAATTATTGAGAACTAACTCAGTTTGCTGTTGTGAGCTACTGTTTTATTTTTCAACCTCTTCAGTGGCCTCATTACTAGTCTCGCCTCTTTAGTTCTCCAATTCCATGCTAATCTATCCTCTAAATAGCAGCTGTAGTGATTTTTTTTTTTTTTTTTTTTTTTTTTTTGGTTTTGTTGTTGATTTTAGGTTTTTGCTACAAGGTGCATGTGCTTGCCGGACAGAGAGAGAGAGAGAGAGAGAGAGAGAGAGAGAGAGAGAGGGGAAGTGAGAAATCACCACCACCACCCCCCCACGCCCCCCAGGGAGGATGGCCACACCACACCCCTTCTCCTCCGTTCTCCTTTCAGCATTTTAGACATGCAAGCACACACCTGTTGTGAGTTTCAAGCCACCAGGTCCAGGACCTGCACCACAGTTGACCATGCACGAATCCTGCACCCAGCCACCCGGCCACCTGCTGGCCCAGTCATCACTTAAAATGTCACTCTGCTGTGTCACTCTACTGCTTAAAACCTACTCCTATCCCGTCACCTTGGAATAAGTCCTGAAGTCTTCCTTGTAAGTGCTTAGTACAAACGATGCAGCCGCTGCCCACCTCTCCGAGTTCTCCACACCACACATCCCCATTCGCTATGTCTCCAGACCTTTCCGACTCTTCTTCTCATTGTTCAGGTCTCTGCTCACCTGGTAACTACTTTAAGTGTATCTTATGATTGACTTCAGAGAAATAAATTCCTGGGGGATGTTCAACCGAGACAGCAGGCCATTAAATCTTTGTCAGGGTAATGAGGGTTATAAAACCAGCTTTACATTTTTGGTTGGTTTAATTCATGCTCAAGATGATTTCATGAGATATTTTGAAGCATTTTCCTTCTATTTTCTTATAGTGTTAATTAATGTTTCTTTTTTCTACCCAAGTCCCTGTGTGCCCAGTATTCCGCAGACAAGCGGGAGGATGAGAAGATGTGTGATCATCTGATAAGAGCAGCTAAGTATCGAGACCATGTGACAGCCACTCAGCTAATCCAGAAAATCATCAACATCCTCACAGACAAGCATGGAGCCTGGGGGAATTCTGCCGTGAGGTAAAGGGGACCTTTAGGACTTGGCCACTGATTTTAGGTAGATGGCTTTGGGTGTGAACCAAGGCCAGGTGAACAGAGCCATTTTATTTTGTGTTTTATCATCTACTCTGAGTTGAAAGCAAAGTAGAAGGAGAAAGTCAGGATGGGTAGAGGTATAGATCTTTGTAGGTATTTCAGTTCCCTCAACTACTTCGCAAAGATTATTTGCTTATATCATCTTGAAGTGAATTGGTAAGGGAAGTAGTTAAGGTAAACTATCTTATTAGCTATACCTATGCCCGAACTTATGCACATACACTTTATTTTTTAAAAAAAGGATTTGTTTCTTTATACTTTTGATCTTTTAATACATAAATTTGAAATCGTAATTAAATAGGTTTTTTCTTTTTTAAAAATTTTATTTATTATTATTTTAATTCAGTAGAGAGAGAGCGAGAGAAAAGTGAGAAAGCAAGCCACCAAGTCTGACACTCAAACCGTGGTTGACCATATGGGAGTCCAGTGCCTTAACCACTATGCCACATACTGGCCCCGAAATACATTTTTTTCCTTTCTTCCTTTTTTTTCTTTTACAAAAAATTATTTATTTATTTAATTCCATTTGTTATTATTATTTTTTAATTTGACCGGGGAGAGACACAGAGAGAAAGAAAGGGAAAGTGAGAAAGCAAGTAGCCACTTTTGGGACTCAAACCACCATCAACCATGTGGGTGGGAATCCAGCACCTTTAACCACCATGCCACCTGCTGGCCCCGCGAAATACATTTTTTTCTTATTGTATCACAAATTGCAGGATCTTGATGATAAAGTTGATTAAAAGACTTATTTAAATTTTTGTTCAAATACTTACCTTCTTTTCAGATAACTAAACTGAGGATGCTTAAGTGTACTTTGTAGAAGCAAAATAATTAAATTATCATTTAGAACTAAGGAACTCAGACCAACTATAAAATTAGAAATATATTGTGATGGTTTTTACTCATGTTAATTAAAAAGGTATATATTTTTCAGTTAGCAAAAACTATGCTTTCATTGCTTATTTCTGCATTTTTTCAAAAAAGACAACAAAAAATGAAAATATCCATAATTTACTTATATATTCTTATAAGTTTTCCACTGTGTTTTTAGTACTTAAGTGTATTGCAGGCATCAAAATTAACTTCAGGCAATTTCTGCTTAAAAGAAAATAATTTTAAGGGACGAGCAGTTGGTGTAATGGCTATGTCACTAGACTCCCATGTAGTCCACTGCGATTCGAGTCCCAGACACAGTGGCTTAAACTCACGCCGGGCAGGTATGCATGTGTGCCCAAGATCCCAAGAGGAGAATGGAGAAGAAGGGATTGTGGTATGGCCATCCCTCCTGGGGGGTGATTTCTCACTTTCTGTCTCTCTGTCTGTCTCTGTCTCTCTGGCGAGCGCATGCCTTCCATAACAAAAACTTCTCAAAAACAAAGAAAGTAATTTTTAATTTTTCTATAGGTAAACTTGAAGAATTTTTAGTTGAAATCTGCTTCTAACAGGATGGTTTTGTGTTGAGTTAAAAATGTTCACTGATACGGAGTAGATACACTTTGTGATGTTGATTACAAAGAATATTTACATATAATTAATTGTATGACTGGGAGTGCAGTTCCAAGATTTGATGACAAAAGGAGAGAATAAAGAGAGGATGTTTGTTGGTTGGTTGGTTTTAATTCTATTCCAGTTGTAAAGTGTAACTGGTACAACTATTCAGAGAGTAGTCTGGAAATAACAAGTGTTCCTGGGTTCCTGGTCTCTGGTAATTTCTCTTGCAAAATGCAAAAGCCAGGGTATGTGTGGCTTGTATAGAGGATTTTAGAGCATTGATTTAACTTCAGTGTTAAAGGTCTGACATGGTCGTGTTGGTATCAGGCACTTACAGACTAGGGTACCACTTGGATGGAGAGTACACGGCACATTTTAGGAACTCAACACATAATTGTTGAATTTTCTTTTAAAGTTTTTTTTTTTTTTTCATACAAAAGAAGTTTGACAATGTAAAAGCCGGAAAGCTTTAAGTGACTTAAGCCAAATATTTCATGAGTCACTTATGACCAAAATTCTTTCTAGTGGTCGTTATTAGGAGGACTTCCAAAATTTCATGGAAAATCATAGTATGAACAAGAAATTCATGCATTTCAGACTTTTTGTAGGCCAAAGTACACTTCACAGTAGAATTGTATTTTCCATGAACTTTTGGAAGTATCC